>OMLM01013968.1:45055-94940 GCA_900302695.1 Helostoma temminkii | reverse complement strand
TTGATGAAAAATATAAAGCTGTCAACTTTATACAAAGTGCTTTATTTTTTCATTATTATTATTATTATTATTATTATTATTATTTATTTTAACCAAGTTAGAATCACTCTTTTTGGAAAAAAAGATTTGTATAGAAGTTTCATTACAGCAATAAGCAGAAACAGCACAGTTCAGGATGACTCATGTCACATGCTACATAAGACAAAGCAAAATGCTTAATCAGCATGAGTTTCCAAAAACAACAAAGATTAAAGAAAAAAAAAAGTAATCAGCTGAGTATTTTAGTCTTTCTTTATATCATCTAATAAGAAAACACATACCAGTTTATTGTTCAAGTTGTAAAAGTGTATTTCTGTGGCTGTACAGGACCCAGTGAAAGACGGTGAGCCGAAGATCAAGGCCGAGTACGCTCAGCTCCTGGAGGACATGCAGAATGCCTTCCGCACGTTGGAGGAATAGGCTCCCTCCGCTCTCCGCAGAATCACATTCCACCTCGTCATATTCCCAAAACCTGTGTTCTCCTGTGCTTCTTTGTGGGTGATGTGTTTACACAGTTTTCATGTGGAGGGAAAAGAGAAAGATGTACTGTATTCATTAGTATTTGTTGCCTCATAAAGGCTGACTCTTGATCCTCTGCATGGTCATCGAAAGCGCGTGTGTGTATGTGTGTGTATGTATGAAAGAGAGATCTCTTCACCCTCGCCCCGTTTCTTTTCGTTTTCTGTGTGTAGCCGTGTTGCTTTTCCTGAAGACGATTGTTTGGTTGATGTATTGTAATTCATAGACCATCTGTACAGAAGAGTATTGAATATAAATTTAATAAGGTCAGTCTATTTATTGCCAGCAGAATGACACAAAGGCTTTGTTCTCTCTTTTTATTTTTATGGTTGTGTTTCACGCTGTGCAGTGTTGTGTACTTTGCTGTGTGAATGTGCAAGAGTCCAATACTTTAGTCATGTTTCACCCAAAGAATAAAATCATGGGGAAAACATGTGTGTTTGTTTGACTTCATAGTTTCTGATGATGCTGTCAGACTGGTCTCTCTGCATGTCTCTCATTCTCTGCAGTCTCCCGCACCCTAAGGTGCTCGCTTATAAAAATAAATGTTTTTAAAGGACCAGAGCTTATACTAGTGCTTGCAGTTGATTAGTTAGAGATTAGTCTGAACATTTTTTCGATTGTTTAATAAAAGTGGTTCAGTGACAGGAAAATACGTGACGCTATTGTTAGAGTGCTCAGCTGATTATTTGGAACCAGAAGTACATGGTTATAATCAGAATCAACTTGTTCTTGAAGATTCATGAGTAAGTAAAAGGAGAGGTCATTTTGGAGGCCTTAGCTATACATGAAGACCAATGAGCGTCACCAATAAGGCGACAGCTCCCTGATGGTTTGTTCCCCTGGTTGAATGAGCTGCACCTGCAAGAAGGCGGAGGAAGCGCACAATCCACTCAGCACAGTTTTAGACCTGTGTCCGGTAAACAGGTGTTTATTTTTCTTTTTCTAAGTCGGTCGCGCAGAGACAACAGAAATCCTGGGTCCTTTACGCGTCAGGTAAGTGAATGACAACAACAATTTTAACTCAGATAACGCATATAGAAACGCGCGACTGACGTACAGCACACCTGTGCGCTAAAGGCGTTGTGGGTAAAAGTATTTAGGCACATGGCTGACTAAATATTATCTGATAACATTTTATCATCGTAGTTTTGTTTGATAAGAATTGACATCCTTGATGACTAACAGTAAGTATCAGCCAACGAAATCAAACCGCGAACAGAGAAACCGAGTCGCATATACAGGTGACAATTGGCTACTTAACAATTTACGCGGTTAAAAAATGCATGTAAATGTTTTCAGTTCGTGACACCGGAGGTGTATAATGTACACACACTCAATACTGAAGAAAACGTGCAGGGGGAACAGCAGTCTGTAAAAGTGGGGTTGTTTTTTTAACTACCTTAAGTAGTGAAGGAGTTTAATCCACAAATTAACACAATTTTATTAGTGTGTAAAGTAAAATCTAAACCTACAAAAAGTGGAGTAAAAGTACTTTAATACTGTACTTAAGTAAATGTACTTTCTGTCCTTGTGTAACATAAAGCCATTCTTTTCACAACACCTTTTCATTTTACTGCCACAGATGTATGGAAAGGTTCATACATGCTGAAGAGTTTCAGCTGACTGGCATGGCAACACTCCCTCAGTGTAGCCGTCCCAGTCAAACCAGTTATGCTGCAGTGATAATGACTTCCCATGTGCTACTGCTGGAGATCCCTGTTTGATGTGATTTACCTCAGAGGTTCAAATTGTGTTCTTAACGTTCAAATCCCCAAAGACCCCCAGGTTATTTCCTGTTCCTTCACTTTTCCTTGCGACACCATTGGGTCAACAGTCAACCTGTCACTCTGCTGCGAAGTTTAAATGTTCCCATGTTTTTTATCTGAGCAGTGCAACTGAGCAAATGGACCAAGTATCCAACAGGTCAGGAGTGGCCAGTGATAACATTACAGATGACACAACATCCCTGGTGGATGTCAGGTGGAGCTCTGATGACGAGGTAAAATAATAAACATTGCACTGTCTCAGTTAATATAAACCCTTTACTGCTTCTTGAAAATGGCATTTTCTTTTAAATATTTATCAGATACTTCATATAATTCCCTCATATCAAGTGTTTGAAGGAATCGTAGAACTTATAGGTTATAAAATGGAAAACCTTTGAGTGCCCTCTTGTGGTTTAGCTTCATTACACTGTTTCATTACTAAGGTTGCTGTTGCTTCTCTGATGCAAAGCCCAAATGGCTTAGAATCCTGTTTATCATTATTACTCAAACTCAGTGGAGATGTTTCTTATTCCACTGTCTGACTCACCTAGCCTCTTGTCAGAATTACACAGGGTTGTCCATTTGTTTTTGTTTTTTTTAACGGTCTCACTGTAATGTTCATCTCTGCTCCATCAGAGCTCTGATCCTCAGTGTCTTGCTGCACCTCAACCCCCTGTTACGACCTACAAACAGAGGACTGAAGAGTTTAGGAAGTTGTTCAAAGAACTGCCAGAATCAGAAAGACTCATAATGGGTGAGTTACAAAGGCTGCTTCTTACCGTTGAGCCATGGTCCAGGTATTAAAAATACTAATTACTACAGCAGTGCTGTATATACATACATTATATACATGTTCTTTCCTCAGACTACACATGTGCCCTCCAGCGGGACATCCTCCTTCAAGGGCGCCTCTACCTCACGGAGAACTGGCTCTGTTTCTACAGCAATGTGTTTCGAGGAACAAAGGTAATGAGGTGCTGAAGGAGGAGCTGTGCAATGAAAGTATAACTAAATGTATACAAATTTGCAAAGACATTTGCAAAAGCTCACTTTGACGTGACAAGTTATTGTGCGTACGTTGATGGGTAAAAAGTGCCATTTTATCCAAATTATTTTTTAGCACAATAAGACTGTGTGAACAATGAAGGTGTGTGAAGACCTACTGAAGTGGCTGTTGAGTCAAATGTTGGTGTGTCAGTCTCCCAGAAGTGAAAAAGACCTTTATGATGAAGCAGTTTAGTCATTTGCTACAACACGCTAATGAAATAACAAAAGCAATGCTAATTGGTTCTGTGCTAGCCTGTCCTGACCTTATGATAAAGTGATTAGGTCATTGCTGTGAGCAGCAATTCGCTAAAAGACGCCCTCAGAAAATAACTCCTCAGCATTTTAGGAGGTATCTGACAGTACGACATTGTTTGATTAGCATGTGTGCACTGACTCTACTCTAACCCTTCACCTTATCTTTAGATTTCACTCACCTTTAAAAACATTGAGACTGTGACAAGAGAGAAAACGGCTCGACTGATTCCCAACGCCATCCAGATTTCCACCAACACAGAGAAGGTACTTTATGTTAGAAAAGAGCAGTTAGAGTTTCACTTCATATTTGATATATTTTATAATATTGATCATAAAATTCATTACTGGTATATCTCTTATGTCTTCACCTGCAGTTCTTCTTCACTTCCTTCTCAGCAAGAGAGAAAAGTTATCAGGGTATTTTCCGCATATGGCAAAACACACTAATGGACAAGGTAAGAGCCTGCTCCACTCCACTCTGATGCAACCTCATACTTCTCACTTAAAATACTAAATGCAGGATTAATTATTGCTCATGCAGGATCAGCAGTACTCTCTGATTTATACCATGAATTGTTGGTTACCTTGACAGCTGTGACTAAATTCCAGCAGGTCTGTGACTTTACCCTATTGCAGCACTTATCTAATCAGTTTGACTTTATCGCTGCTGCTGTGCTGTTGCATGTAGGGTAAAGACCTGGACACAGCAGCAGAGTTTGCTTATGGGTCCAAGAGACACATGCTGTTGTGTCTGTTGCACATACATGTCCACACACCATGTGGATATGTACTACATATTTAGTTGCTGTGTTTGGATACATTCACTCACGTTTCAGGAATATAGTTAAAAATGAACTCACAAAAATTTAGTGTAGCCACATGTGACCTATTTACTCTACCAGAAAAGTGAATAGACAACAAACTAAAACTCAATGTTGGTGAATATGGAGAAAGTTTGTTCACTTACACTGAAGGTTGCACAGGCAAAAAAGTTAAACAGGTTAAAATGTAAATAAGGTCGTTTCACTACACACTTGAATGTAAGTTTCACCACTTGCACAGTTTTAATTGTCTGAAGTGAAGGGGCCAAAAGCATCTGATATCTGTTTAGGTTTATTGCTGAAAACTTGCTTGCAAGTTTAATCCCAACAGCTACAATAAAAGTAGCTGAAGATAAAAAAGGAAACATGTAAGCATAAGGAAAAGCAACAGAGGGTCAGCTGTATTCAAGCCATGAAAGCTGTAGAAATGTCTGTAGACAGGTGGGAAATGTTTACTATAAATAATTAAAAACTATTAAACATTTTAACTCTGTAGGCAGTTTGGATGTAAGAAATTGGATCAACTTAACCATAATTTAAAAATGACAGATAAAAAAATATCAGATGAACTGGTAATGAACTGGTAATGAAATTATGAAAGCAAGTGGATTTTAATATTGCAGCACTATAAACAGCTATAGTTTTGAGTGGTATGTGATAAGAGAGCAAAAAAAATAAGTTATTAAATTTTGTAATTTAAATGAAATGAAAATGCAACTTTAATAATACATATGAATGGAAAATACTTTTTTTTTTTTTTTTTTTCCGTCTTTTACATTTATTTGACATTTTGTTATTTTGCATATGAGTAATTACTTCAGTAGGACTCTGGTATTTTATATATAGATACAAATAACAGAGGGATTATGTTTAAACGGCTGCTTGTAAACAATTTGGTGAGTAAATAACTATAGAAGATTATGGTGTACACATTGTGACACAGCACAGCGTTTCCCTTGTCCTCAGGAAGGTATCATCAGCCCTACCCCAAGGGATCTGTGTCTGCTGGGTGTTGTGGAGCAAAACACCTGCATAAAAACATCTCCGTCAGTGCAGTCAAAGTTCATTGACCTTTCCAGGTGTGGCCATTACGGCTCATTTACATTGACGCCTTAACAGCTTGTGTCAGAGCTGAAACTCTTAGCGGAACCACATCAAAACATACGATCCTCTATATTAAGGAGCCCTCAACTGCCCGGAAACCAAACATTGGACGGGTAGAGCGAGTTTTTGTTTACTTTTATCTGCGAGGAATCTGGGCGGTGCGTCTTTACGCCACTGATAGTCGCTCAAATACAGGACTTCCTGAATGTGAGTGCGCAGTGCGTCCAGGTCACAGGTGTGTTTGACAGCCAGTGAAAGCTCACAGCTGCGGGGTAATGTCCACTGCCAAGTAGGTAAAGTCTGTTTGATCGTGTCGTACTTTTAAAAAAAACACTTTTTAGACAGGCTGTGACACTGTAAGCGTTTCCATGTATCGTCTGACTGAACAGACCGTTTTCTTAACTTCGCCATCTGGGTCAGCTCAGCGTGTTATCGGACATGATTTCTGTTAAAACGGTCTGTCTCGAATTATGTGTCTAATAACTTTGTATTTAAATATCGCTCGTTTGTTGAAATATATTAGTAGAATAGATAAATTCATAAATGAATGTATTTGTAACACTACGCTTCTAGTTTGCAAAGGGTTAAGTGATAACGTGAGCTCCGTATCCAAGGCTTTCAGACACAATGGTTGCATGTTGGGTATGGGGAGAGTAAATAATACTGTGTGGCTATGTTTCCAGGTTACCTGTAGGCAAATTATGTTTATATTTTGGTGTCTATATCTGCCAGCTCTCAGACATTTTTTTCTTATCTCCAGCCTCTGACTAACTTGGAATTATGGCAAATGGTAAAACAGCATTATGGGCAAGACCTGGGCCTGAGCCATGAAGAGATGGAGAGCTTCCTGTTTTCAGCAGAATCAAACATGCAGACGAGGTGAGCACACTCACACCTGCTTTCCTGTAAACACAGTTGCAGCGTATGGAAATGTATACACCTGCTTGTTTGCCTGCAGCCCGACTGTGAAGCCTGGTGGTGACGATGGCTTGGGGAAGGTGGAGCGGACCCCTTCCGTTCGCCTCCCTGTGGTGGAGAATGGTCCCTTAGAGACCTCCACACCTCAAGGGGACAACCTGCCCTCTTCTCTCGTCTCACAGACCTCAGCGAACATGGTACTAACATTAGTATTTGTTTATAATTGCAAGTGCTAATTAACATTTTTACAGCTAATTTTTTTCACATCCCACTCCAGCAGGAAGAGACTCGCAACAGCCCTTCTCAGAGGCGCAGTCCTGTCCCCTCAGTGGACCGTCTCTCGCAAGAACGGTCTTCCAAGCGCTCCACGCTTTCTCTCGACCTCAATGCAAATGAAAACGGTGTGTCTGAGCAGAGTGGTTCAGAAAGCCTGGAGGAAGGTGAGGATGCTGCTGGAGAAAGCAGGAGCTTATGTGTTTCATGTCCTCGTGCTTATATATTTTCCTTCTTCTCTGCTCTTTGGCTACATCAGTGGAGGAGCGAGTGGGTATGTCCCAGGTGCAGGGTCAACAAATAAACAGGGTTTTCCACATCAGTGCTAAGAAGATGTTCGAGATGCTCTTCACTGACTCAAGCTTCACGCGCAAGTTTATGAATGTCAGGAAAATGACCAGTAAGACTAGTTCTTCTCTGCAATTCTCAAAACTAATTAACTCACCATTTCTAGCTATTGAAACCTGATGTCACTAATGTTACCAGATGCCAGCTTTACATCTTGGCAAAAAGACGCCTCAGGAAACATGAAACGGAGTCTGAACTACACAGTAACAATCACCAACCCTCTGGCTGGCAAATTCTCCACTGCTACAGAGAATCAGGTGTGTTTATATCCATGTGAAAAATGTGTGCACACTTGAATAGATGAATAAACATGTTTGTGTGAATTATCGCTTCCTGCTTATTTGTTCTTCATTATCTCTCAGACACTGTACAAAGACTTCAGGGATGGTCAATATTATCTTGTGGATTCGGATGTGTGCACTCACGATGTCCCCTATCATGATTACTTCTACACACAAACCCGATACTACATCATAAGAAACTCGAAGCGGAAGTGTCGACTAAGGTAATTATATATATATATATATATATATTTGTATCTGTTTTTCCTTTTATAGTTTCTTTGTGAATGTAATTTAAAATGTATGATGTGCTGCCAGGGTTTACAGTGATGTGAAGTACAAGAAGCAGCCATGGGGCCTAATAAAGTCTTTTATCTCCAAAAACTGCTTGGGTGGCATAGAAGAGTATTTCAGGGAGCTGGGTGAGTAGAACGCCTTGTCTAAACACTGGAGAGCACTTCACTTTTTCTTTCCATAGCCCGTGGTTTATTTTATCTCTGCTAGCATGTATGTTATTTTTATTTTTTTAATGCTCAAGTACATGATGCCTTTTAACTTGCGCAGAATCAGTGCTGCTGGAGGAGGAAGCAGAGCTGAACCAAGGAAGCAGTGATGCTGGGAAGGTGGGTGGGCTTCGGAGGAGGAGACGGACTTACAGCCGGACTCTGCCGGAGCACATGAAGCCCAACAAGCAGTATGGACAAGACCCTGAACAGCACAGAGATGGCAACATGGGTACACAACATCTTTAATGATCACATTGTAACAATAGCTCATTATTGTGTTGATTAGTTCTAGAGGTGATGGGTTGATTTATTTACCATAGGATGGAGCCAGTCAAACTGTTTCCTCTTGTTTGCAATCCTTTTCCTATGCTTGACCCTTTATTGTTTATAGACAGACTAAAGAAATGAAACAAACTGGGAAAATCTCACCAAAAATGTAAATGGTTATTTCTAACTAGTTTTAACTACACCTTTTAAGGCTGTTTAACTGAGAAATGAACATTTTCCAATGATGTTTCTAGTAGAAAGTGCTTCAAAGTGTGTTAAATGAGCTACAAGTACATTTCAAACACTGGAACAAATCTTCATAGTTTGATTGCAGTGATGAGATGGGACCTTCAGCTCTTTCAGTGTATCAGTGTTCAGATGGAAACTTTAGTACATTCAGTATTCAGCCGCTCTGTGTAGTGGCACAGTTGCTGCTTGGGCTGCCAGCAAAAAAAACAAAAAAAAGGCCTTAAGGAAGTTTAAAGTGCAAACTGCATGACGAGAGGTCCTTGTTCTAGACACATGATCATTAGTAAACTGACCTATATATATAACCATCTTATCTGGTTACATTCTGACACACCCAGAAAACCACAGCATTTATATATTGCTTAATTTGTTGCTTAATTTCAAAAGCCACCCATTGAAAATGTCTAAACATACACGTGTATCAAATCAGTACGGAATATTTTCACACTAACGACAACTCTACTGTATTTCAGGCCTCGTAGAAATGAAAGGCTCATACAGATGGGACACCACTACGATAGTAGCTGCGATGAGTGTGATGTAAGTCTAAACAGCCTGCAAACACACCTGTCAGTGTGGTTTCTGTTGTACTCTATATATTGGCATATACATATTAATGCAATTTGGGCATTTATTTTCAAACCAGTCAGAATTTGCAAAGCCTTTTATGTTCAGAGTGAAATAAATTACATCTAATGTTGTGCTGTAATTTCTGACATTTTTTCTCTTCTGTGTTATTCTCCACACTGGTGGCTGTTTTAAAATTTTGCATCTTTTTCAGTTTGCTGATTCTGACGGTGCTGAATCTGGGCCTGTTTTTTAAGTTGTGGGCCATGGAGGACATGGCCCACCGAATGTACCTGAGCACAAAGCATCGGCTGAGGGAGAGGAGTGAGGCCAGGTCAGAAACATTTCTCTTGCAACATGCAGATCTTGAAACTTTCATAGATGGGAAGTAGTTGACACGGTCACTTAGAAAGCAGAACTCTTGGTGTGAGAGGAGAAGGGGAAGGGGTTAGTCTTCCTCCACCTACTACTGTCTGGGGCATTTATACAGCCCACATACTCTATAAGAGCTCTTGTTCTGATGACTCACAGTATTGAAACTGTCAGCAACAGTAATTGTAGTTATGTAAGACACACTTATAAACCTCCTCTTACATTTTCGTCACTTTTCTTTCTTCATTTCGCAAAACTAAATACATAACTGTGGACGTAAGAGTAACTGCTCTTTCTTATGTTTTTCAATAGCTTGGCCCCTGAAAATGGTCCCAGACAAGAACCTGTGTTTGGGACAAAAGAATCGATGTACCTGCTAAAAACTGTACTGCAGGACTCGATTAATCTTTTAGAACAGGTAGGTCGGTTTTTAATGTGAGAATGTATTACACCATTAAAGTCTATTAGAAAATCACATTTGACAGTTTTATTGTGCTGATTGTGTTTGAGTTTTGACATATTTCAGTTTGTTGGTGGTTGAGGTTTAAAGAAATAGTGAAAGTAAACACATTGAATGATTGTTGTGGAAATTTGAAGTGGAGTTTTGTACCTTAGTTCACTGGATTATATTTAGTCTTTTTGGAGTACAGTAGAAAATATTGTGAGGGACAGATGTGTTGCAGTTAGTGGCAGATTAACATTGTTTAAATAATGGGGTTGAAAAAGTTATCTATGAGAGAGGGCAGATATTTGCATGTTTTACAACCCTGCCCATGTTAATGTCCGTCTCCTAACACTTAAAAGGTAAAGCAGATGTTGCTGCTTAGTCAGATCTTCTTTTTTTTTTTTCCCCCTCACAGCTCCGCGGCTCTCTGGTGATCCTGCAGCAGAACTTTGTTGTGGCCAATCAAACTGCAACACCGAAGTGATGCTCAACAGCTGATGACTGTGTGGAAGAAAGTAAGTGCTGTAGCAGCGACCTGCCTCTCAGGGAAATCTCTGGTATCCAGCGACGTTGCCATGCAGACATCCCCAGATCCCTGGCATGTCGTGTTGCCAGGTTTTACACGTCCCAGAGCCCTCTGGTAGGGCATCAGGTGCCAAGATGTTTTTAAAACTGGAGGGAGGACAATGTTACATCAGTCAGCCACACAATGGAGGCAGTGGGTTTAGATTTCTGGAGGGTGCTAGTGTCGCCACCTTCCACTCTTTTCTTCAGTTGTGGTGTTAGAGTTCATGCCTTAAAAAGCCTCATGCCACATCAAATGAACTATTGTAAATACTTTTGTTTTATCCTTAGGAAATGAATTACTATTTAGAATAATTTTATCTATTTACGTTTGCACACATTTAATTTATACATAAATGCCTTGTGAACAAGGCTGTGCTTTAGATATGTTTTTTCCAATAAAAATCAGAATCACAAAAGTTTGTCCTTTGTAAACATAAATTATTTTTTTCCTCTGGCTGGCTGCAACTTGAAATGTACATTAAATTTTAAATTAAGTTTTGTTTTTTAAATAATACTGTTGCACCAAATATGGTGTACAGATGTTTTTTAACCATATATTTAAAACATTTAATTAGCTTCTAGCTTTGATATAATCTGGTCTGAAGTGCTGTGAAATTAAAGTCCAAACTATGGTGACATGCCCACTTTATCCTTATGTACTGTACACATTAACTACAGTTTTACGTACTTTCTTTGTTTGTCTAATTCTGCACTGAGCCATGTTTTAATAAACAAACGATTCAGTCTTATTTTTTTAATGTTATTTCACTAAAGATGCAGGGTAACTGGGGACAGTCCCAGTTACCTCAGTACTGTGCACTCTGTCCACTGTAGACACAGTTTGCTGTAATTTCCTTGTGTTTTTTTTTCTTCACGGATTGTTGGTGATGCATTAAATTCACTTGAGCCTTGTTTGATGTTTACTACGTGCAGCTGTCATCCTTGGATTTTAAAGATGAGGCACATTTCTGTTATTCCTTCACTTACTGTACATAAAATAACTTCTACAACAAAGACCTCCTGTGATCACTCTTTTGTGTATTTTCAGGCAGCTTGTCACTCCAACACTACAACAACCTGTGGTACTAAGAACTGGAGCGCATATATATATAATGTATGTGTTTAAGTAATGGCCCAATGACCTTTTAGGCTAGTCTCTAAAAATGCAATTGCTACTACAACACTTCCTCCTCCTGACAAAGCATCTAGTTATGTACCAGCACATATTTCCATATGTGTTTGCAAACAGTGAGATGACTGTTCATGAATATTTATGTAAATTAATGTATTAATCCATGAAAAATGAATTAATGAACTGAGCGTTTCAATAAATTATTACATGTAAAAATGTTTTTTGTCGTCATTGCAATATATATTTTTATATTTATCCAAATATAGCCGCATTGCAATATATTGAACATGATTTCCCTATATATGGAAATATTTAATATTTTACATTGCATTTTACGATATGTTTTTACAAGGGAAGCAGCACCTGCAATATAGTAACTAAATCTGCCAAATGCAGTATAATATTAGTGGTGTAAAAGTAAATGCAGTACAAATACTTTAAAATTGCAGCTACCACAGTTCGTGAGTAAATGTACTTCGTTACTCTGCACCCTGGGTCCTGTAGGTGACTGAGTTCTGGGCGGGGAAAGCTCAACTCAGCTGACGTCAGGAGGGAAACTGTGTTTGGAGTCAGCAGAACCAGACCGTCCTCCGCAACGTGAAGCTCAGCGGTCGTCCCGGACGTCTGGACCCAGACTCGTCACCGTGCACTGTTCTGGTGACTTCCACGGCAGCATTACGTAGCTGCAGGCGACACCGGATACGACAGCCGCCACCGGGAGAAAGACTTCCGCTGAGCGGCGGTGGGAACTGTTCCAGTCGGTATTTAGATGCTGGAGCGCGTCAACATGTAGCAGCTGTGTGCGCAGGTATGTTCAGCTGTTTCTGGTGTGCTGAGTGATTCCTGGCACATGTAGGGTAGTTTGAGTCAGTGGGTGAAAATATGGGTTAACAACCGGATGTCATCAAACTATTCAACAAGCTGAAAACTGGCGATGACTCCAGAGAAGCGCGAATAAGTGCGATACTTTTCATTTTCAAAGTGGGACACATCGCGCTGAGGACATGGTGAACTGTGCTCTGTTTATACCAGGAAGTCTTCATGGTGCTGCTTTATTCAGCGCAACAAGTATTATAGTTGTCAGTTCAGCTTTTATCCTAAATGATAATTTAGCATAAAGGAGTTTTTTGCAGATGGTAATAATAATTTTCTGCCACTGGCTAAGTTTTCAGAAGAGCAGGGGCGTACCCAGAAGTTCAGGGCCCCTGAAATAATTTTGATCTTGGCCTCCCATAGGTGGAAAAAAAAAGTTTTTTAATTAACCGTTCAAATGCAAAGATTTGTGGGAGACCGTGGTTCGTTTTGGGTTCTGTTCAAACTAAATAAATGTTCTGATGGCACAGAGCGACTACTTACTGAAAACTGTTAGTTTATGCTATGAGAGCTTTCCTAAAAATAGATTTACAAAATCGCCATATATTGCTTTACTTGCATCATTGCAACATATCACAGTATCTCGAATTGCAACCCCTTGTTGTTATATGTATCATATCTGCAGATTCATGTCAGTATACAGCACTAGCCCCCATCCACCGCCTGAAAACCTAGGCTCATTTTAGTTTAGCTTTTATGTAGCCTAAATTGCCATTTTGTTTATAGGTGGGGTTTAATTTTACACATTCTCTAATGTCATAATCGTAAATTAAAAAATATTCTTACACCTGTGGCCTGGGGAAGCGTCTGGCGCAGCTTGTAATGAGTGACACCAACACACAGTATGAAAATACATACACATGTTTTATGTTATTTTGTGCACCTACGTGCTAATTATTGTGCACGAATCAGAGATGGTCAAGAGTGAGATCACCTCTGCAGCACATTTACTTCAGAAGCCTCTCTGATATATCATAACTCCTAACTCCCCTCCATAATGATTATTCTATGCTATGACAAATTAATTATAAAATATTTTGGTTTATCATTTATGGTATAAAACCAGTAATGTTTCAGCTCTGTGATTCCCAGTATCAGATAAAGGGATTAGTCCTTGCAATTTACAGCAAGGACTAATATTCTGACTAACTGATAAAGAAAAACGGATTATTTGACTTTAAATCAGTGACATTAAGGCATCACTCAAATATTTGCAGCCTGTAAATAATAAATAAATATTCTACAAAGATACAATCCTGTTTTTATGTAAAGCTTTTTAAAGCCCTGTAGAAACTGCAGAAAAAATAAAAACATTTATATATACCACAGAAGCGCCTTGTTATAACAGAACACAAAACTGCTGAGCCTCACACTAGCTCTATGGATCCTTGCTTGTGCTATTTGTGGGTGTGCTACTACCTGCCGACACACCCATTAATCACTACATGTAACACGATTTGTCTTCTCTTTATGCCTTTACAGACTTCATCACTTAGATGCTGGTGACCTCTCCTGACCGCGATGTCCTTTTTATCATGTTTGTTTGATCAGTAGCTGACTAACAATAACGCTCAAAGGCCATGCTTTGATTTATGGCTGATCAGAGACTCATTCAGATCCTCCCCCAGACGAGGTTTAACTGAGCAGAGGGATTAATCACTCAGTGGCTCACTGGGCTGTCATCAGTCTTATTATTTGTGATTGAGGGGACACTGAAGACCTGCAATTGTTATAAATGCTGCCACTGCTTCATCTCAGTCCAAATCCATCTGTGCTGTCTAAACAAGCCAGCAGACAGCAGTGATATTACTCACTTGCTGTAAAACACAAAATCATGACAGATGTGTGACAGATGCGAGGGTTGGAGGTGGACTGGGTTGAGTCAAATAAGCAGGGTCTGTATTGCAGTGCTGTGTGGTGCAAATCTGTTTGGAACCACTCCACCATCGAAAACATGCAAATAGTTGGTAAGCTGCTGCATGTAAAGGTCATTTCAAGTGCTTTTAGAGATATTTTTAGTTATTGTGTTTCACTTTCTGTCTCCCATCTGTGACTTTTTCTTGTCTGTCTCATCTGTAACAGATACTGTAAAAAAGTTAAAAGTTAATGATTATCCTTTTGTTGGCAGGTGATAGGACGAAATCATGAAAAAGAGAGCCAAGAAGGTGCAGGAGAACGAGGACATCTTGTGCTGCTGTGAGTATGTGAACAGACACGGAGAACGGAGCCATGTAGCAGCCTGCTGCTGCGACTGTGAAGACCTGGACGATGCCTGTGACAGGTGAGCGACACTGACATGAGCTACTTGACCAGCTTGTCTTGAAACTAAGTCTGCAACTAACTGCCAGTTAGTCTGTTTTGATTATTTCTGCGAAAAATCACAGGGTTTAAAGTGAAGTCTTTAAGGGAATCATACATTTAAAATCTGTAAGCAGAACTACTTGGATCTTTTTATTAAGAGAAACATAAGGTCAGGCTGTCAGACACTGGACACTGGAAAAAAGAACTTTATAATGACAGTGATGAAGAGACAATTTGATGTTGATTAGTCACACCATGGTAGCCTTGCCACTTCAGCATCAGTGTAGATATTGACCTGACTTATTGGACCAATGCATTTCTACTTTATTTGCATATTACTATACAAATGTAGCTTTTGTGAGTTTTGTCTAATTTATTAAGCAATTTTTGTAAAATATTATTTTGTTTTACCACTTCATGACAGTAAAACTGCATGATGGGGTGTGTCAAACGTCTGAGTGCATATCACAGTCCTCAGTTTTCTCAGCTCACATGGGCCTATTTGTACATATTCAGATTTTATTTTGACAAACTCAATCTGCTGATGTGAAGTGAAAACATGGCACTTTTTTTAAAAAACAGGTTTCTTAAGAGGGAGCCTCAGAAACCTGAAGCCCTGTCGCAGGTGGCCGAAGTCATCACAGACCGCGTTCGTGTTCCCTGGCTGTGGGGTGGAGCACGAAAAGTGGACCTGTCCATCATCCCACCTCTTATTCTCCTTCCTGTCCTGCTGCACCTCGCCGCTCTCCACTTCTTGCTTGGCATATTAGTCCTGACAGGTCTGCCCGGCCTGGTGCTGTGGTACTACTACATCACCCATCGCAAGAAAGGACGGACACTCTTCTTCCTCAGCCTTGCACTCTTCTCCCTGGGGTACATGTACTACTTGTTCATCACAGAGGTGTTTCCCCGTGGGGATGTGAGCCTGGTCCAGCTAGCGGTGGTAACCACTGGGGTCGTTCTCACTCTGTTAGCTCTTATCCACACCAAGAGAGAACCTGGCATTGTACGGCCAAAGCCAGAGACCGTCCACAGCACAGTGACTTATTACAGTCCTCTGGCAGACACAGACCTCATGCTCAATGGGAAGAGGCAGGATGTGGCCATGACAGTTACGAACCGGGCAGGATCCGTGGAGCAGACAGAACTGGAGGAAAGCAGCCGAAAGAACTGGTGTCCTGTGTGCAGGGTGGTGCGGTCCCCAAGGGCCGGACATTGTCGGATCTGTGGCGTCTGCGTTCTGCGTCTCGACCACCACTGTGTCTGGTGGGTTCCATTAAAATGCATCTCACTCAGCCTGTCATCACTGTTTTTCCTCTTTGTCTCACGTCTCAAACACTGAAGCTGTCTTGTCATGAGTATCTTTTCTACCTAGATTTAATAAATGTACAAGAAAGTGCAAACATCCATTTCAATTTCAAAAAAACTTCCTTAAGTAAATAACTTGAAAGTAAATGTCTTTCTTTTCAGGATGCATAATGAGTAAATGTCTTAATATATGATGCATTATCATTATGCACAATGAGCTCAGACTGAATGAGTGTTTATCTATGTTCACACCTGCTATGTCTTGACAGACCACATATGTATGTTGAGTCGAACATCATACATTTTAAGTTCAGCTGTAAGCAAACTAGAGCTGGGCCATAAAACCATCAAGATAATTATTACAAAATGGCACAATGCAAGACTTTACAGTCACAGACCCAACAGGTGGCTAGTGGTCCCCCTAAAAACCCAGTGGGATGTTGGGTAACAGCTTCTCACTTGGGACTAAAAACAAACTTTTAAGCCTCACAGAAATAGTGACTTAGTGTATATGGTGATGATACATATTGATATAGGGAGATTTTGTGATTATTTTTTTCCATAGTGCCAAGCCCTAAAGCAAGCATCTCCCAGCTGCCATCCACTCCTACACTTTTGTTTTATTCCTGCATGTGTGTAGTGCAGTGTAACCCTGGAGTCTCAGTACAATGTTTTGTCTGCCTGTGTGTGTCCTCCCTTGTGTGTTTGTGCATCCCTTCCATTTCTACTGGGGCAGGATAAACAGCTGCGTGGGACAGGCCAATCACCGCAGCTTCCTGCTTACACTGATCCTCTTCCTCTTGACATCTCTATACGGGATCAGCCTGGTGTTGCAAAGCGTCTGTTCAAGACAATACCTCCTCACAGCCCTGCTCTACTGCCCCGGGGTCTACAACCAGTACAGGTACTGAAAACATATGCATAACAGTTTAATATCATATTTCCCTAGAGTTACCATTTAAATCAATCTATCATTACATTTAAAATTTATGGTTGATTTGCACCGATTTAAACTGCTGTGTATGTATTTCTGTTAACCCATTCATTCTCAGTGTCCCCAACATGCTTATGGCCAAACTTCAGTTTTATGTATAAGTGCACTTCATTTACCGTTTACTGTACATCCAAAAATTTTTAATTTGCTTCAAAAGTCTTTAAAAAAGGTTACAATTATATATATCAGGTCTCAATATAAAACCAGACTGATAGAACTGTCCAACATAAATTCATCTCATTAGTAGGTAATGTTATGAACAACATTTTTTAACTACAAAATCTGCTGCTTTGTACATCTTGCACATTTTTCACTCACCTGTTTGACACATACTTTATTCACCTTCTTGCTATGTGCAGAATGATAAAATAATTATATATATTCACTTAATTAGCTTAAGTTACTAATACGGCTTTGAGGTGGTATTCAGAGTTAAGTGTACTCCAAAATTCACAACAATCTGCTGCTCCAGTTCAGTCCAATTGCTGCTTGCAGTGCAACTAAAGACCAATCTCAGGAGAGGTGACAATTACAGACGTGAAGAAGCAGAGGTTTGCGACATATCAGTTTAAGCGTGAATTGTTATGGCAGAACTTCACCAGTTTTTGAACACTTTTTCTTGATGGAAATCTAAAATAATTTTGCATTTCTATCTCTGTAAAGATGAGTCCTAAAACATCATAAGTTACTTAAAATAATAACTTTCTCCTGTCATCTGTTTATAACTATAATAGCTTATGGTTGATCCTACTGATTTGTTCCAGCAGGTCTTCTGAGCTTGATTGAGCCAAGTATAGTGTCTATCCACCTGTGTGCTACTGAGCCCTGATAATCTAACACTAAATTTACACCTGGGTTCTGTGTTACAGGAAAGACATTTGACATTATAAGAAAGCAATAAGCTCCCGTAGAACCAAATCTTATCTTTTTTTACATTTTTTTTTACAGAAAACAATATAATTTGTTAATTACTAAGCCATAGGTGAGCTGTTTCCTTTTTCCAGCATAAGTTATGCCTTAGTCGACATAACTTATGTTCTTTTTACATATACAATTTTACATATATTTTTACATATATTTTACTATACAATGAATAACTCTGCATAAAGGTATATGCACAGTGCAGATGGGAACCGGAAATGGCAGATTGCTTTTTAGCAGCAATCAAGTGCATTTCCATTTTTAAAACTTAATTCAGGCTCTGTGGGGCATCTTGATATTCTTCCCAGAAAAAGAAGACTAAACATGGTTTCTTCTGCTGTAGCGTTGAATGTGTTTCACAGAGCATCTTGGAGTGTTTCCTATTGAGCTCTTGGGAGAAAGACTTGCTGTTGCTCAGAGAAATGAGAGTAGATGTGAAGTAGTTAAAATGATCTGCTCTGGCACTTCTGTAGGCGTTGCACACTTAAAAATAGGACTTCAGAACAACTATCTCAACCTCAGACTACTTAACAGACAACCTGTCTGAAAGACTGTCAAACCCTGAGGATGCAAGAACCTGATCTGATCACTTATGTCTTTTAAACTTGTTTCTTATTTGTGTTTTTTTGTGTTCTATTTACACTGAATCATTAGTTGTTAGAGCAAAGTGCTGAATATTTGGTCTCCAGTACCACAAAATACCAAATTAGTCTTACTGAGGATTTATATGAATGGTAATAACCTTGTAACTATTTAAGTTTGGGATGTCATGTCTGGATGGGGATTTATTTGAAATGATCTCTCCTTGTCTGTGTTGCAGTACTGCACTTTGCTTCACCTGTGCGTGGTACAGCAGCATCGTGACTGGTGGGCTCATCCACCTGCTGCTGGTGCAGGTCATCAATATCAGCTACAACATTACTGAGCGCGAGGCACGCATCGCACTTAGAGACAAAACCGCCCGCAGTGCCTACTGGGGGCTCGTTGTGGACACCGGGGTCTACTCTCGAGGTTTCCGTAGCAACTGGGCTGAGTTCATGACCATGGGGGACAAAGTGAATCTTCCCTCTCCTGCACCAACAGACCTGGTGTAAGAGTCTGTCAAACTGATTTTAGAAATGACTCTGGGTTTATTGCTGTGGTTTTGTTCCTGTCCACTGGATGGCAGCGTGGCTCCTTTCACAGGTTGAAAGTTGCCAGTACTGTTACCACAGAGTTACTGAAGCAATTGCCTCTTGAGCCGCCCTGACATTATCACATAGCAATAACAATTACAAAACCAATAAGATACACTACCATTAATGTCACTGACATCTGGCATGTCCTCTATGCAGCCGTATCCAATCACCTTTATCTGCGTCCACTGCTGCCTCGCTCCACTTTTCATCAGTCTTTCTGCCAAACAAATAATACAGTTTCCTTCACACTGGCTGTCTTCCTAGGACTTAAACTGTCCTTATGTCTCCTTTACGTTCTGCCTTGCTGGGAGGCGGCAAACAAGAAAAATACGAGCAAGTAATCTGTTGATCCTTTTAGAGACATTTAAGCACAGCAACATAACAATGCCTCTGAAACTGGTCAGTCCTGGTCGAAACATGACTTATATATCAAAACAATGATGGTTTGTTTGCACAGTAACCTCCTACAAACACTGCATTGTTCACAATGGAGGGAATCTTAATAGCCTCTCTGAAATGTGTCCTGGATATTTATCATATATTTACACATGATTGTGTAGTTATGGATATGTTCCTTTTACTCTTTTAAGATGAGTCTCGGTTTAAACAGATATATGAAAAAGCAAATAAATCAATGTAGATGAATGTCTTCTACAGATGTTAGTGCTTTCAACTATCTCTGCTTTCTAGTTCTAAAAAGGTTTCAAAGCTTTTTTGTATGCCTAAAAATTGTATGAGTCCAGTTGTTTGTATTAAATTAATTTTATTCACTTGAATGTGAGGAATGTACATATGTTTTCATTTTCTTATAGCATGTGTGCTCTTCTGGAGGTGAGATGTTTGTCTCTCCTGTGTGGGTATGCAGTTGATCTCCTACAGTGACGGTTTCTCAGTGGATTTTACAGTGGATTTGAGCAGAAATCAGGCAGAACCTCAGCCACTTTCCGTCCCAGCTTCTCCCGCCGCTCCTCCCTTTCTCTTTCCTTGCGCAGCAGACATGGAAGCTGCCTCCAGGTTAGGAAACATCGTTGCAACACCCCTCTGAAGTGCAGCCAGATGGAGAGACAGACGGGAATAGAGAAAGTGAGCAATAAGAAACTGAATTATAAGAACCTCTGGGTTGACAACACCTGATGATTTTTCACACAATGTTACTGCAGGCTCATTGACAGTGGCACTTGGGCAGCCGGTAGGAATTCACCCACAGGCTATGGTCATTTTGCTGACTTTATCTGAGGAACTTAAAGGTCATAAACATTTTGTGGCGATGATGACCAAATAATTAACTGGAGCAGCACACTTAAGGTTACAGGAAACATTTATTTTGGCCACAATGGGAAACTAAAGACCACATAATAATAGCACTGATATTGTGGATTTCAAATTAGAAAAACTGTGAATGACGAGTGGCTAAACAGTTGTATATCTCAACAACTATTGTGTGAATAGCCATGAGACTGTGTTCAGTATGATTTTCAGGTCCCAGAGGATGCTTCTTAGTGACTTTAATTACTGACTTCACAATGAGGCTGACATTTTGAGCGAAATGATACAAAATGTCTTATCATTAAATGTGGTACATTCATGCCCCCTTACAATGAAAGCCTGTTCTCCTGCCTTTTTATCTGCTGTTATCATTATGTCAGATTGAAACCAACATCCCAAACTAAGATAGAGAATATGTTAAACACTATACTTAACAATATACTGGATGGGTGAACCATACAGGAAAATAATTAAATTTCAATGTTGCGATGTTTAAGAGCAATATTGAAACTGCTAATATGCCGTTTTTTCTGTATGATTCACTACACTCTGAGGGCATGCTACAGCGTTGGTTCAGTATCCAGCCTTTGACGCCTGCTGGCTGGCAGGTCTGACCCACAGGAGGCTGCAGTTTGAAAAGAACCTGTTAAAAACTACAGCTTAATTTGCAGCTTTGCAGTTTGAAATGATTAAATTGCAAGAATGTTTTGAAATGATTAATTGTTCAACCCTACTTTATATTGTACTTAGTAAACATCAGCATTTTAGCATTGTCCTTGTAAACATGTTCGTATGCTGACACGAGCATTTAGCTCAAAGAACTGCTGTACCCAATAAGTGCAGCCTCATTTTTCTACAAAAATAGCAATACACTTGGAACTACGCATTAGCTGTAGTCACAAAATTAATAGTAGTATAGTAGAGTATGCAGTAGGCAGGAAATAATTATTGCAGCAACTTCTATATTTTTTTCTTATCTAGAGGTAGAGACCATAAAATGAAGAACCACAATGTGAGTAATTTAGTCAAATTGAAGTTTCTACCTGAAGCTAAACACCTCAGCTGACTCCATTAATCATAGTATGAGAAATATTTAGAGAAAACGTATATGATTGACCTCACTGAAGTTAAGAACATGATGGTGTAAGTACTAATCTAATGCACAGGCGTCTATATTTCACACTGCTTGTGCAATGTTCCTGCATCTATCACCCACTGTAATCTTTGGTACTTTTATTATATTTGTGGTTACTTAACCACATTTGAAGGTTCATAGAGTGGGTGAAATGAATAAATGAATAAATCTAAAGGCTTAAAAAGCTCTCTAGTTTCTTAGTGTACTGTCTAATTGGTCTAATATTAGTTTTCATAATTAAATGCAATTGAAGTCTTTACAAGCTGTTACATTTAATGTACACTCTGTTACTTGGTTATATTAGTGGGAGAACAAACTGCAGCATCCATAAAGGTATGCTATGGAAGGTAGCAGACCTCTTATTGTGCTCCTGAGCCCGCTCCAGACGGTCCCACTCAACCAGTTTCTCCTCGGTCACATGGTTCATTAACGCCAGTAGAAACCTCCTTAGAGTGCGAGAACGATAGAAACGCTCAGCTCTTTCTCCTTGAATCATCCGCCAGTCTTTTAGCTGAAACAGACAACACTCAGTTAGAGAAGGATTTGCTAAAAATACAAATGATTTACCTTGCTTTGAAAACATAAATATACATGCATATTGTAAAACTAGAAATGTTGACTGATCTTTTAGCAGTTAAACCTACGATTCAGTTACTCTGTAAGTTTCAGTGATGAGAATGGCACCGACTTAAACAATAGTTTAAAATGGTCCAAACTTTTTTTTCTATTTAAGGTCTGGGCATCTAAAAACATAATGAAGTGCAGCTAGAAGAGGAGATTAGGAAAAAGGTGTTACCCTAAGTCACAGGCGACTGATTCTAAATGAGTAATTGTGTGTGTGTGTGTGTGCGTGCAGGTGTATACATACTCTTTTCCAACAGCTTAAGCTTCTCCGAAGCAAAAAGTGCTGGTGCAGTTGGTCAGCAGAAGCTTCTTTCTCAGACGTGGACTCTCTTGCTGATTGCTGCCAGCCTAGTGTGCACTGTCTCAGGAGGACGAGATTGTAGTGACTCGTGGCCAGCTGGCAAGGATTGAAAAGCAAAGCACAGATGCACACTGATGAATGCATCCAAACTCTATGAATGCCAGGTAGAAACAATGGGTTGTGTGAAATGATGAAAACATCTAAGAAAAACTCTTTATATTCATACTGTGAAACATGTATTCACCATGTTTGAGCATGTTATGTATTTGGGCTTTAAGTGTGTGGTTAGATGGTGGATATGTGTGTTTCGTAGCTTTGCATTTAGCTTGGAGTGTTTATTTTTTCTGCAGAGTGACTATTTTTACCAGAACAGTTTGCTCATGGCTTACAATTATCAATACATTAAATGTGTTAGAGTAGGTTGCCTGTGGATACATAGTGTGTGGTTTATGGTACTTAACAATAAATTCTATATAGTAAGGCTGAAGATCAAAGTGTTTATGTAGTTCACAACCAGGGCGAACACTGATTAAAGGACCGAAAAATCATTCCAGCAACAAAGTTAATAAATAAAAAATGCATACAGAAATTATTGGCTGCAAAGGCAAAACACATAAACAGAAAAAGAATCGAAGAGTCTGGTAATACCTAACTAAGTTTTAATAGTGTTCCTACTAATTTAGGTAGGAAGTATTTTCACAGTTTTCTTCAGTTAAAGTGATTGCATGTATTAGACAAGACAACAAAGAAAGCATTGTAATCCTCTTGTATTGCTAAAAGTTAAGAACGATTAGACCTTACAATTTTCTTCAAAGCTAAATGGAAAGAAAATTTTTAGTAGTGGAAAGTATTTGTCATACCACTAGTTGGTGTGCTACAAAAACATTTTAGCCATTTGTGAATTATATGTAGGACTGCTGTTTGTGAGAACATTGCCTCTAAGGCGGTTGCACATACAGTATGGTATATGGTATTTTTTAATAACAAGCTGGTCAACAACTGGAGAGCCTTTTTATTATTCATGGCATGTCATTTTTGTGTCACATTTACCCTTCACATCAAAATGATTCCCTTATTGTAATTCTGTTCTAATATTGTGTGTGATAATGGAATGCCTACAGTTCTCATTGTACAATTTTCAGTATAAATAAGGTTTTTAATACGGTCTTCTATGCTTGACAAGTGATTTACTTGGATGTTGGCTTGTCTGAGATGAATGAGGTGTTTCCATGGCGCCAGGCCTCGCCGTAGCAACAAGGTTTTGTGATAGTGTTGACGGGCCAGTTTCAGGAGCTCCTGTTGCCTTTTTTGCTGCCTCTGTTTTTCCTCTTCCCTCTGCATACATACAGAAAGTGGGATTGTTTTAATATTCTTCAATGTATCATGAGAGTATAGTCCTGTTGCATCGTTCAGTGTGATTAACAGAAGGGGATAACCTACTTCACGTATTCCGACTTGTATCTTTGTCCATAAAATATGAAACACATCTCACCTCCCTTTCAAGCCTCTTCTCCTCTCTCCTTTTTTCTGCTGCTTTGCGTTTTTCCTCCTCCTCTTCCCTTTTCCTCTGCTCCTCAGCAGCTCTCATCTCAGCCTGAAAAGTTGGTTTAGTTTAGCTCTTTGATTAAGTTTATGTTTCTAACACAATTACAAATTATAATTATTTTGCAAAGTGGTCCAACACATGGCTTCCTAATGTCTCACCAGCTTTTCCTCTTCCCTCTTTCTCTTGAGTTCCTCAATTTCCTTTCTTCTTTCTGCACGTTGACGTGCACGTGCCTCCATAGCTTCAGAGAGAAAAAAAGAAAACTGTGAACTAGCATAAGGTATGCTGCAGTATTCTTAGGTATGGATATGT
This sequence comes from Helostoma temminkii, assembly GCA_900302695.1. NCBI lineage: Eukaryota > Metazoa > Chordata > Actinopteri > Anabantiformes > Helostomatidae > Helostoma > Helostoma temminkii. Next base: position 70,702 of record OMLM01013968.1, on the reverse strand, counting down.
TCGGGCACAGTTTTTTCTTTATTTTCAATAATGTACATCAATACTAAAGACATCCAGCCTATGAAAGAACATACATGCAATTATAAGGTAAACAAATAAGCGTCAAACAACACACAATGTGTTTCATATTTTACATTGTCCAAAGTAGCTACGTATAGCTTTGATGACAGCTTGGCACACTCCTGGAGTTAATTTTGTGACATTTCTTGCCATCTTAATGTGCTTTAGATGATCAGCTCTCTTGTGCAGAGGAACGCTGAGTGCTTAGCTCTGCAAGAAACACTCAATAAAGTACTGTAAAGAGAAAAGACACACCATCATTACTTTAAGAAATGAAGGTCAGTCAATCCAAAAATGAAGACCAAGAGCTACCTCTGCTGCAGAGGATACGTTTATTAGAATTAACTGCCTCAAAAACTGCTGATTTACCTCATATTAAAACCCACATAAATGCTTCTCTCAGTTCAAGCTGCAGAGGTAATTCAATATCCAGTGTTCAGAGGGGACTACATGAGTCAGGCCTTCATGCTGAAATTGCAGCAAAGAAACTATTAATATGGAAAAAACACAAGAACAAGAGACTTGCTTGGGTCACAATCACCCAAAGTAATTCCAGCTGAGATGGTATGGGATGAGTTGGACTGGAGAGTGAAGGAAAAACAGCCAATAAGTACTCAACACCTCTGGGAAAAGTTGAAAAACCATTCCAGGTGACTAAATCATGGGGCCAACTGCGAGAATGCCAAGAGTGTGCAAAGCTGTCATCAAAGCGAAAGTCGGCTACTCTGAAGAATCGAAAATATTAAATTATTCTGGGTTGTTAAGGTCATAACATTTGTTGTTAATAACTACAGCAGTCCATAGTTGTCATAATTTCAGTGTCTTCAGTATTACTGTACAATGTTAAAACAAAAAAAAATCACTGAAGGACAAGGTATATATAAAATATTCTGAAGCAACTGAAACTGGAAATTAAGGTAAACATGAGCACCACTACTCTGTGACTTTACTCTTATAGGCTTTTATATCTGCAAGACTAATATCTCTGCACATGTGACTCAAGGTCAGGTAATTTTCTGAACCAAACAACCACAGCGCTCCGTTACTACATGTATGGAGGAAGATTTATTGCATATGTGCTTGTATGTTCATGTGTGCTGTGTAGTCTGTCCTCTGCTACCAAGCTTCCACAGTAAAGGAATTTGCAGACTGACCTGTGATGACTGGATGGGGGCATGTCTGACGTGTGACAGCTTTCCTTGGAGGAGTGCACAGACTGTCAGGTTCTCCAGTAACTCTCTCTGCCCTGCACCTGAAGCAATCACAGCCAGAAGCACAGAAACAAAGGCCTGTCATAAATCTGTCTGCAATTTCACATCTTCCTAATCCTGCCCAAGGAAAGTAGTCTAGTCAGACAGGTATGGACTAAAGGGGAAATCACATGGGGTGTATCAGACTGCCCATAAATCGATAAAGGAATTTCAAAGAAGTGCAAAACTTTTTGCTTTTATTCATAAAACATTTCAAAACTTCATTCAAGGTTGTGTAGATTTCTTGAAAACAGGATTGCGTCTGTAGTTACAATGATAGATAACTGCATTAGCATTAAATGCCCAGTATAAACTACTTTATTAACTTTTACACAATCTCATGCTTCTCTGCTCTCTTTAAACTTTATTACCGGATGTAACTGATCTAATTCTCTTCATAAATGGTACTGACAATGGGTTTTTCTCTAATGCACCATACTGCAGCTCGTGAAAGCAATAAGTAACAACTGTGTTATTTAAGAAAAATAAACTACCTTCATCAGTATACTGTATACTGTTTGACTAGACTAACTTTACACAACTTTCACAGTACAGTACAGGGGTGAGGTTGGGTCTAGAAAGAGCCAAGAGCTAATAAAAATGTATAAAAGTTTTGACATCTACATTTTCATAGATGTTTATGACAACAGGCTAGTAACAACTAGTAAACAAACTCACAACTGTTCCTACTTACTGTTGCTGTAATTAGGACTGAACATAGATGCAATGCGAACCTATTAAAACCAATGCGAACCTATTAAAACCAATGCGAACTTATTAAAACCAGTGTAGCTCTGAATATGACACACTGAGAGCCTTATTTTATTTTGCGTTATTTTAGTGAGTGCAGTGACCCTACCTCTGCTCTGTGGTATTAATGTTATGGCTTGTTGGTCTTGAGCCTTCTTGCATTGATAAATGGGTAAGCTGTGCAGCTTTTTCCATCTCCAGCTCCAATCCCATCATGCCCTGCTCCTCTTTTAGCCTTGCAATTTGCTCTTGCTGTTCCTTCAGCAGCTTCCTCTGCTGTGTGATGATCTGCTGCTGAACAGCATGTCTGTTCTCAAACCTGCTGCCAGGTACCGCGGTGTGTTTGGAAAGTTTGAAGCCGCCACCTTCACCTCTCTGCTGTGCCTTGTGGAGCTCAGAAGCAGTTGGTGCTACATGTCTTCGGGTCACCTGCCACGGCTGATTCGGCTGGATCACAGTACCCACAGGGGTCTTATCCTGATGTAACGCAGAGGTCTCTGGAGCTAAATTGCCTGACCTGTGGTGGCCTTCCTAAAGAGAACAAAACAGAAAAGATAACAAAATGGAAAAATCAAACACTGTCCTTATCTCCAGGTCTAAAAAATAGCTTAAGAGGACAACACAGATACACAGTCACACTCCTATAGGTGTCTTAGTGTAATTTAATATTTACTGAGCTATAAGAATCTTGATCTATAAGCCTGATAGTATGGCCTCTTTACTTCTGCAGTTCTAACTTCATCTCCTACTCTTTGTCCCCCATCCCTCCAGCACTGTTCCACTATTCTAAACTTCCCATTTCTCTCATTAATTCTTCAAGTCTTCTTTCCATTTGCTCCATGCATTCTTGTCCTCTGTGTTTACACTGCTCCATCTTTTCCCTCTCTCTCACTCTCCACAGTTATGAACATTTCATCAAAGCTCCCAAATCTCCCTGGCTGAAATACTGTACTAGGAGAGGTTTGTGGAACAACGATGCAAAGAAGTGCTGTTGAAGGCAAAATCTGTTATTCAGTATAGTCCCCGGACTTGTTTATCGACTCAGTAATTAGGCCTTCAGCATCACTTCTCAGGGGTAGACCTAGAGATTTCATTCAGTGTGTTAATATTTAAGTCAGTTAAAAAAATTGATTTGTTGTCATGATTTAAATTAATCCCTATGCATTTTTGCTGATGATATGAGGATTTGTGCATGCACCTCTCACCTTCCCTGTGGTCTCTGCTGGGTTAGGAGCCTCAGGTGGAGCCGTGATTGGCTGAGAAGTCGAGGTTTCTGTAGCCTGGAGTTTGCTTGCTAATGCAGCACTGATTAAGGCGGCCATCTTGCGCCTAGTTTCCTGCTGCTGGGCCAAAAGCTCTTGTTGTTCCCTCTCCATCCGACACCACAGCTGCCACTCACTCAGACATCGCCGCAGCAGTCGCTTTCGGTCACTCTCCACAGCCACCTGGCATTGTCTGAAGGATGTAACAGATGTAACTTAATTGTTACTTGGTAATGGTAACTGGATATACATGTTTCATTTATCAGCGAGTGTCGTATAAAGATATTGTTGATTGATAATCTAACTGTGAACATAATTAGTAATTTATTATTTTTTTATTATTTATTTAGTATTTTGTGGAAAATGCAGGATTTACACACTAACAGATTAACATCATTCTTTAGCATTTATTGGCTTTGGTTCTTGCCTGTTTTCAGCTCGCAGCTCCTCCTCTGTTCTCGCCACCTCTCGCTGCTTTTGTGCGTCCCACACCACTGCTCGCCATGCGCGCCATGCTCTCAGCTGCCTCTTCCAGTCACAAAGAGCCATGACCTTGCCCATACGTATCCTTGTGTCCAACACCACTGAATACCATCCAGAAAAATGCCTCTGCAAACACTAAAACATGCACACAAATACAGCAGAAGTGCAGGATTTATTGCGAACCCTTTAACATTTACTGGACCGACCTGCAAATGCGCTCAGCAAACACATGGTATTGCAACTAACCTTGAGGTTGCTCATGTGAAGCTTGGTTTGGATTTTCTGATGTTTATACAGGTCATCTGTGTGCTGCTGTGGCTGTTTCGTGGGAAGTACTGGTGCCGATCTGAGGCTCCTGGCTGCCCTCTTTTCTTCATCTCTCTCCCTTGCCCTGTGAAATTAAAAAAACAGCAACGACTTGGTCTACCAGGGCCCAGAGAAAAATTACAGCACAGGTTGAAGCAAAAATGTATCAATTTTAAGGCCTTAATATTTCGCAAAACATTAACACTACTCATGACAAAGCACACAAAAGAATCACTCTCTTCTACCTAGCTACTCTAATACACATTCAGTTTTTCAATATCGTACCTGCAATTTACCTATTGGGTTATTTTCCACCTTTGTTCAGGTTACAAATACTTGTATAACCCCTCCAAACTTAAAAATGTATATCTAAATAAAAATATATTATTGATTATATTTGTGTTGCTTGATTTTTTTTTTAAATTTAAAAGTCTCCTAAGAAAAGTCACTTTGTGAAACATTTGAAGTTGTGGTGAGCAAAGAAAATGGCCAGTACACACGTATTAAGAGCTGCTCACACAACAACAGTCTCATCGTGTTGGTTAAGGGATTATTTGCTTCCCAAAGGGACACATGCACATTAGCTGTTTGGATCAAATAATCATCATCATGTTCTATCCACTACAGGAGGATGGTGTAGGCAGGATCACATGCAGTGGAATCAGACAGAAGGTGTAGCTTATATTGTGATATAGGGAGATTCTTAGGGAAGTGGTAGCTGTGGAGACCATACCTCTGTCTAACCAGCTGTTCCAGGCCTCTTCTCTCCTCCATCTGACGTCGTAGTCGCACCATCTCCTGCTGCACTAGCTCCTCCTGCCTATGTGCCTCCTGCTTCTTCCTCATCTCCTCCTCTCGCTCCCTCCTCTTTGCCTCTTCTCTGGCACCCAGCTGAGACTCCCTCTCTCTCTGCTGCCTCTGCCTCTCGGCCTCCAGCCGGGCCCTGTTCTCTCGCACCTTCAGCGGTAATCAGTAGCAATTAGTGTAATTGAGAACACGACTTGGGTGCTCATCGTTCCAGCTCATTTGCTCAGTGCTTCTCACGGTGACAGTTTTCCAACCCACATCATTTAGATCTCCTATGCAGCTTCAAGAATTTAAGACTCACGTTAGTCACATACCTGCTGGTGTCGTGCTTCCATGGTGATGATTGGGTTTCTGAACTTCTTCCTTGTTTGCCCTACATCGAGTGCCAGTTCCTCCATCATTCCAGAGTCCAACAGCTCTTGCTCCATTAGGTCTTGTAGGAAGCTGCTAACAGCACCATGTTCTTCTTCCTCAGTCAGGCAGTTGTAGAGATCTAAGTATTAAATCACAAATGAGGAATGTTTAAAGAACTGTACAACTTATTTGATATGTTTTATCCAATCAACTTGAAATCATTTGTACCTACAATTACTGTATTTGGCAACACACAATAAGTTTTTAGATTGATCTGTTTCTCTCCAGACAGCAGTTTCCCAACTGCATTTCTACACAATTATATTTTTTTCATGACGGTAATAACATGTTTACTCTGATTACTTTCAGATAAGTTAAGCTGTAGGTCTCAAACTGCAGGGAGGTTTAGGTACACATCTTCACAATATGTATTTATAAAATTACAAACTTATAAACAATGCATGACAAGTAACTGCAAAGAAGCAGCAGTACACTAGTTGTTCTGCAGTGCAGACTTTCAGAACCTAAATGAGTGCTTTCCTGCTCCTTTGCAAGTACTTATCTTGCCTGCTGATTAATTCAAGTTAGTAAAGTTTAAGCATTTAAAGCCTCTTACAGTTGATTTTAATACTCGTTTAATATTAGTGAAAATAAACCCAAGATACTTGGAAAGTAGGAAAACAACTATAAAACCTATAATAAGCTTTGGAATATTACAAGTAGTGATTATTTATTATTATTATTATTATTAGTGTAAATGTTATGTGACAATTTTGATAAATTAATATTCAAATCCATGCCTATATGGTCCTCTATGTCTAATATATAATAAGACTATTTTAATAAATATAGAGAAAGTATTAGAGCTTTTTCATTATTACTTCGTAGTAAGTGGACATAATTTCTTATTTATCAGTGAGTGTCCTGTAAAGATACTGTTGATTAATAGTATAATTTTGAATATAGTTAGTATTTTAGATGTGGTATTTGTGGTAAAAGGCAAGATTAACACACTAACAGGTTAACAAGACCCTTCACCATTTATTTACTTTCTGTTTCTGTTTTCACCTCACAGCTCGCCTCTGTCTTTGCTACGTTTGTGACTGTGACTCTAGGTCATGATAACAACTAAGTATCTGTCTAAGGTTTTTCAGCTGAACTTAAATTTCTATTTAAATCCCTATTTTGGCCACTGATACCAAATGTCAGCATACTAACTCCCATTACTGCCAAGGATTTAAACCACCTTTGATATAAACAAATATGCATCAGCTGGGAAGATAGTTTTCTTACCATCAAAGTTGTCATAGGTTAGAGCAGCAGGCTGAGGACCAGCCAGCACAGCGGGGCTTCTCCTCTCAGCTGAGCATATCAGGTCATCTTCCTCCTCCATCTCCAACTCCAACCGCAATTTACTGCTCAGCCAATCACTGAGAAGAGCCTGAGCTGAAGCAACAACCCAAATATCAAAGTTCAGCCTACTTCTGCACAGTCTCAGATGTCCTTTATATATCATAGTTAACACGTCTCTAGAGATACCTCTACTATTTTTAATGAGCTGACCCACCTTCACTGTAAGCATCATCATGATCCTTTAACTGGTCGGAGCTTTGCAGTGCTACAGCTAGACTGCTGGTTCCTGAATGGGGTTTCTTGTGAGAGAAGACTTCAGATACGGCAAACTCTGAAGCCTTCTCCACTTTCTGAAGACAAAAAAATGAAGAAATGAATTAGATTGTTTGTTGTATTTTAACATTTTTTCATCTTTAAATGTTGCACGACAAGTTCTTCTCACCTTCCTCCACTGATCAATATCACCATTCTTCACATGCATCTGTTGAAAGAAAAATAATTTCAAGTGTAAGCGGTAACTGTTTGCAAGAGATCATGGGGTCCCTGGAAATACTACTCACAGTATCACCTTTGCCTGTTTGATAAGTCCACAGACGCACTGAGCTGCAAAATCGAGCCTATGCCTGATGTTTGTGGATTATTTCACAGAAAAGCTTTGCCTTAAATCAGCAGATGACTCCAGAATAAATTCCCAGACATCCAAAAGCCAGTTCTTTACTAGAAGCAATTCAGCTATCTCTGACTGCGGCTGCAGGCATGTCAGCAGCTGAACAAAGGGCATCTGTATGACATTTCTAAATTCTCTCCTGACATGGGCCATAAGTCCATATATAGAATTAACACTGATTCACAAATCCAGTAAAGCACTTCACAATGTTTTACCAGAAGCTTTGATCTTCTTGATCAAGTCTAAAAAGTGAGAACTACTTATATTTTTTAAAGGTTACCCTAGATAAGGGAATGTGATGAATAGCTTTGGTGCTCATCGCTAAACCAAAGTTTAATGGCTTTATCCAGTAGTAAATTATGAAGAAAACACTACAAACCGTCACCTGGCATCATAATTTAACATTAATTAAAATACTAGAGTTACCTTGTCTGCAGATGAACTCTTTCCGCGCGTTCTCCAACGAAACAGATGAGGATTGTGACCAGGGAACGTCATCTGTTTGGTTCTAAACTTCTATAAGCCGCAGCTATTAAAATCAAGTTTCAATCAACACTACACTGATCAGCTATATCAAAATTATATCAACAAAAAGTGTTCAAAAGTCACTGCAAGGGAAACACTGTAACTGTACACACAACAGCCATCCATTCGGATTACATAATATTCTGGGTAATGTAGTACACAAACTAATTTAGCAGGCCAATTGTCGCGTCTTAGAAGCATTTCAGGACTACATGTCCCACTACACTTTGCTGGTAGCTCAGGCGTCTCTCTAGTAACCATAGTAACTACAATCATCATCACAGTGAGTGAAAGCAGTGCTTTTACTGTGACAAGATGTGAAACAGACATTAAACAAAAAGAGGAAAGTGTGTTTGAAGGTGCAGACATCGTACAGTATAACGTATAAAAGTTTTGTTTAACAAAGGAGGCACAATGCTATTTTGTAGTGTGATAACTGTCGCCGCGCCAGTGATGACGACATATTTCCTCGACTTGTAGTTCCTGTCAGGTTGTGAGCTTGAGTGGTAACTGTAAGAAAGATGCTCTCAGATTAAATAACGTGCATATTTCTAACAAGCACATATGTAAGTGCGTAGGTTTTCTTAAAGCATGTCACTTAAGAGCAGCAGCTAAACATCTTAACTTGGTGAAGCCTTGCATGAAGTAAGTAACACGTGAGTGCACCGCTAGTTAGCTACGTGGCTAATTCACATGCTCTGTTAGCAGAGTCTGACTGTTACTGACATTAGCAACTTTCAGACGACGTTACTGTTACAACCGACGGTTACACACCGCAGTGTAGTTATTTTTCTGACACATTTAGCTACTCGTATGGCTGGCAGCAGGATGAAACTGGAGCTGTCCCGGGTGGTTCAGGGAAGAAGTCGGCTGGGTGTCCTGAAGGGGCTCGGCAGGACAGGACAGCACTCCCTGGAAGTCCCGGGGTGCCTGCTGTACACACACTTTGGCACAGTGCCCCACCTCACCCAGGACACACTGCACACCCTGAGCAAACTCCCCTCTGTCACTCAGGTCACCCTGTCTAATATGTAAGATAAAGTCATCACACACACAAATATATTGAAGTCGTTCTGAAATCTAACCTGCATCTTTTCTCCTCAAGAGCAGAGCACCAGGAAGTGTTGGAGGAATTTAAAGATGGATTCAGGAAGTTTGCAGGTACAAATCTACATTTCCCTCATAATTTACTCTTCATTCTTCCTCTTTTAGCACCGTTTCTCTTCTAGAGAGTATTTAGGAGACTACAGGAGAAGAAAATATGGGCTAGGTGAATTAAAGCAGACCAAATAATATTGATTAGACATAAATTATAATGACATCTAATGCTATTCAAATGTATTCAGTATTGATTAAAAGTTAATCTGTCTGGCTTTAATCTACCTGAAAATCATGAAGCGTTGCATCGTTATTAATGCAGCAGAGCATCATTTACAGCCAGTAAATAAAGGCACCAAACTAAGCAGGCAAACACATACAGCATACACACAGCTTTTAATCATTTCTCCTGTCATTTGCATACAATTTGTATAGGTTGCTATTATTAATATGTAGCTCTGACACTTAATTTTGATGAACACATTTGACCAGATGAGAAAAAAAAATATTTGTAACCCTTAGTGAGGTCTAGCCTGAAACAACATGTACATAAATGTTTTCACACTATGAGAAAAATACTTAAAAATCAAATTAGCAGATTAGCATATGTCATATGACAACGAGAGCTAATCAGTGGAGAAGTGCTGCTTTAAATTTGTCTAAAAGTGTTTATATTAATGACTTTTTATGTTGATATTGAAAGTTTCTTGTTGACCTTGTAAATGATACAGCTGACAAATAGTGTTTTTTGAAGTGGCTGCAGTAGTCATTTAAACAATAAAATATAGTTTTACTACTAAATTTTGCTTCTTTTACTTCATAAAAGAATTCAGAGACTAAGATACTCCAGAGGTAAAAAGGTAAAAAGATTGTCTAACTATTCTGAATTTACCTAGTTGCTGTTCTGCTTCACTGTGGTTGACATTTTGAACAACTACATCACTGGAACCTCTGCCAGGTTCAAAATCCTGTACTGGTGTGACTAGTTCATTGATGTGAATGTCACGCATTTTCATGATAGATACATTTACATTTACACTGAAGAGCTCAGGGTATATGAACATTATTTTCGATGGCTAAATCGGAAAGACTGGAGCAAATTGGGGTGCTTCTAAATTTATAGTTCAGTATTGAAAAGATGATTAGCTCCATGAGCCTGACTAAAAAGTAGTGCTGTTCTGAGTAATGTTTATATAAATGCCTCAGAACCGTGACCTCGTTTGGCTTCGCTGTGCAAGAGTAGCTGTGGCGCTAAGCTTTACCGTGCCTCAGGCAACCAAATTTGAAATTAGAAATGTAATCACTGTAGTCTGACTTGTTGGAAACTAACAGGGGATTGCAGTGCTGTCTAAAAACTCCCAGGAGGGCAGTGATTTAATAATTAGGCAAAATATTTACTGCGATTAATGCTTTTGTTTTTTTTCTCAACTTTTGATTTGCTCCGGCAGCTGGGTTTTCTGATAGCGCCACACTTCATTCCACTCCAGACTCAGAGTCGTTTAACACATTAACATACAGTAATGAAGCATCTCGCTCTGTCATCTTGCTTTGTGTGCAGTGTTTGCTGACTGTAACTTCTCTGGTTTTGCTCTCTGTGAGTGACGCACATTGACTTTTATTTTGTGCAGGGCTTCATGACACTGTGTTGTACTGTTCGCTTCACGACCCTGCAGCCCCTTGCCCAACTGGTTATACTACCAACAAGGTGAGAATTAACATCTGCTTAAGGAATAATTTCAGAATTTTGGGAATTTGCCCTGAAGGTTGACATGTTTCAGGCATTGCTCATATGTACAATCCTCTCAAACTCATTAAACAAAGTTTAATCATAGCACTATCAAAAGTGTAATTTTCATTCAGATGACTTTTTCAGTGTAAATGTTATCTTGCTTGTTAGACGGTGTCAGTGTGGGGAAGTGGTGGTCGGATAGAGCTGACAGTGGCCAAGTTCATGGCTCTTCAGAAGACAGTGCAGCCAGACTGGTACCAGAGCATGGCGGATGGAGAGACATGGCAGAACAACACATCTCGCAAACGGGTTAGGAAGTCGGTGGACCGAACTCTGGCTCACTTGGACGAGTGTTTGCTGGATCATCAAAACTCAAAGGTGCGCACACATTTAACACTCACTAAATATACTCTAGGGATGTACCAGTGCGATATTAATATTTAATATCAGCCTGATGTTGCCTAAAGAGGTAAACTGGGTATTGGAGAATGGGACCAAACCATGTTGGATGATCTATTCATTTTAATTCTGTGTTTCCGACACAAACTATGTCAAGCGCAAGTCAAACAGTAACATAGTGACACATTATTTCCCCAGCCTGTGTAGAGTGTGCTGGATGAGTGACATGACTCCACAGACTTTTTATTGGAAGGGCCGTGGGATAAAGTCCAGGTAACCTCCAGGCCATCTGACTCGCGTGCTGACATGCAGCTCACCTGGGTAATGTGTAGCTGTGTTCAGGGTTCCAGTGCAGGTCTGATGATTATATTGGATTTTGAATTCCTGTTTGCACTAAATACTTTCAAGGACTTTTGATTCCTTTTTATTTTGCTGCTAAGGCATAATTATTTATTTTAATATTAAATATCAGTTCTGTACATATATCTATGTGTTAATTTTACATTTAGTTTTACATGGTTGCTAAAGCTGTGTTTAAGTCAGAGCTGATGTCTTCATTGTCATCCACAAGGCCAGGGATACAGTTCATTAATTAACAATTGGAACGGATCAGTGTAAGGTATCAGCCGATACAAGTCCTGGTAGCTGGAAAAGCTGGATCGATGCATCCCTAATATACACAGCGGGTCTCTTACATTTTATAGCTCTGCACATTCTGCTGTGGTGAATCAGTCATGCATGGCTGAGAGCACAAGAAAAGGATTGATGTTTGGTAATTTTGTTGTCACCAGCTGTGCAAATGTGCTATGACTAGAAACAGTGAGGTTAGAAGAAATACATTATTAGTTAGTACAAACATTATCAGGAGGTGTGTTGGGGACTCACCACCAGGGATGACTGAAATTGAAAATCACCAGTTTTCCTTTCTTGTAAAAGCAGTGAAATGTTCTCTTTCATTTCATGGAGATATGAAGAGCTGCAGGTGGCGCTGAATTATATACTATATAACTATATATAGAACCATATTTCTCTCGTCCTACCTGATCTACAGCCCCATCCATCTCGCTCTGCAGGCGCCAGAGGTGTCTTTTTAAACATTTTTATGTTGTTCTATGTGTTTTTCTTTCACTGCATGTCTTTGCTAAAAAAGTAAATTTTATTGCCTAGTCACAAACAAAATTTTCCCCAGGCCAATAAATGTGTAAAAGGATGTCAAGCAAAGAGTCAAACAGAAGCGGCAGCTTATTGTAGGTGATTGCCGACATCAGGATTGTGCTGAGAGAGCTGCTTGATTGCTCCTGCTCCATACTCCCAATTTGTCTTTTCCTCCTCATGATGCACAAACAACTTTGTGTTGAGTCATCAACAACGCTCTATAGAATATACAGCTTTTTGTTATTTTTGCAACTGAGGAAATTATTCATTTGTAACGTATTCACAATGTATGGGTATGAATACTCAGCTTGATTCTGTTGAATATCTGTTTTTATTTTTCAGTGTAAATTTTCCTTCTTTCCTCTCTGTTTTTTGCTCTTTTTTCTTTTAATCTTCCAGTCTTTCTGTCAGCTTTTTAATCAGCAAACTGTTGTTTTTTTTCAGGAGCTGGAGGGAGTGGAGGTATTTGGCGTGGTGGAAGGAGGAGATATTCTGGAAGAGAGGATACGCTCAGCCAGGGAGACAGCCAAGAGGCCAGTGGCAGGATTCTGCCTGGATGGCCTCCAGACGGGCTCCATGGACCAGGTCCTGAGGATTCAGCTCACCTCTGCTGTGACCAAGGAGCTGCCTGAAGGCAAACCCAGGTCAGAACCACTCATGAATTTGTGAGACATGTATATATCACACTTGTAAAAGGACCCCCCCACTAAATATACACTGTAGTTGCTAAGGAGAGTCAGTCAAGTTGAACTACCCAAAAAAAGAATAGTGGGTGGGTGAGAAAAACAAACAGTGCCTGTGTTGTTCTTTTGTTCATTGTTTTGACATCAATAACAATGATTTGCTTTGCAGTTATTTATCAGTTAAATGTGAGTTTGCAGTTGCTCATTATCTAGTTAGAAACCAAATAAACCAACCTGCATGGCAACAATTGGTTATTTTCACTATGCCTTAATTCAACCTGTATTTAAATAGCATTGCCAGAAAAGTGTAAGAAAATAAAATAAAAGCTGGAGATAACAATGTGGGATACATCATTTATGCTAACATGGCAGGTACAGGAATAGTCAGCAGTGGAATACTTTTCAATCTGTTAAAGAAACCAGGCGATCCATTTTTAAATCCTACATTTTAAAATATTTCACTGCACTCTGTTTTGAAAAAGTTTGGAAAATCCAGATTCAAATTTTTCACTCTCAACTCTCAAATAGTATAGCAGTGAGTTTCCCAAAGCAGAGGCAAAACAGTAGTCTGTTTTCCAATATATATATATACATTGTAAAAGCCACTCCTTACTGAGGAATATCAGTCAGAAATGTGTAGATTTTGGGTTGGTCATAACATATAGTATCACATTTTAAACCGATTATTTTTCAAAATGTAACTTTGTCTAAAACATCAGAAAGTGTCTAGTTACATCTGATAAAAGTTGTGTGTTGTAACTTTGTGGTTTCATGTACCTGTGTGTTTGCTGTCCGCTTTGTTTATTGTGATGCTTATTGTGACTTATATGTTGCCTTTATGTTATTTAAACTACCTGTGTTGACCGTCTGCTTTACAGTGTTGTTCATTCCAGTTTTACTTAGCTGTTTGTGTTATGTTTTTGTGTTATGATGTTTTGGCTGCTTTATCTCTGACCAAAGGACAGCAGCCTCTTGGCTAACACTGCCACATTTACAACATTATTGATTAATGTGCAATGCCCCTAAAATAAATAAAATAAAAATATATATTTTGCAGCAAATCCTCATGATGGAGTAGCTAGGAGCAGAGAAGATGATTTTACTGATTGTAAAATGGCTAAAGGTTCATTATGTACTCATTGCTTTGTTAATCTGATAATTTTTTAATCTTTAATTCAATTAATAACGTGAATAGAAAGAAAGCACCTGGCTGCGTATTTGTGAAGCCCCGATGTGTTTTTACCGATGACCCAAAACCTCTTAAGCAGTTTTCACTGGTACCATTTAATTGGTTAATTCTTTAGCTTAGTAAAGTATGCATTCATTTGATTTCTTAAGATTTTCAGCAGTGTAGTTTAAAGTGCAGCGGCTCATTGCAGTTGCGGCTGTCTGTGTGCAAAACAGTGAGTGAGCGTGCCCAGTTGGTGGGTTCTGCTCAGTAAATTCGTCATCTAGCTTGATTGATTGCAAGTGAAAACCCAGCAGCTCTGCTAACAGCTCCACAGGGTGTCAACAGTCATTATCACAGCTCGAGCTGAAAGGATATTATCTGTGTGAGTTAACCTTTGTCCAATATACTATTGTCCATTGTTTGCTGATAACAACTTACGTTAGTTTATTCAAGTTTGGTCATTTTAAAATTACAAAGATTTGCTTCTTTATTTTGACTGCTCCTGGGTGAACTAAAACCATTTTAAAACATCATCAGGGAGCGTATGAGAGACACTTTCATTTTGTTTAGAATTTTATATAAATGAAATTAATCTAATAATTGTAAATATAAAATCAATGTTAAATGCATTTGGACATAATGGTGAAACAAAACATTATATCTGGTTTTGTAGACTTTAAATCCTGTAAATGTTGTTTGGCTACTTTAGAGTGAAAATTTCCCTTTTGAATATATTGCAAACAACCCTGATGTTTGCCTCGAAACGGAATATACTTATAAAATATTGACTAATTTAGCAGTTTATAGGGTACACCACGATAAAACTGCCAAAATCATCCTTTTAAAAAAGATACGTTATTATAATATTTCTTTGTTATACAGAAGTGTTGATTCAGCTGTATGATACATTTGGAGGCTCTTTTGCTGTTGAACTGTCCTGCATTATGCACAGAGATGTTTCTGTTATTGTACATACTGTAGCCAAAAATGGACAAAATAAACACCTGTCAGCTACAGACTGTTGTATTAGACTGCATTAGTTATACTGTAGCTTGCTATTGAACTGCAAAGGTTATCCCAACTAAATCAGCCTTTCAAAGGTTTCCCCATGGAGACTATCCACATCAGCATTCCTCTTCTGGAGGTAATGGATGGTGGATGAACTGTTGTTACGGCTCTGAGTCAGAGAGAGAGGACTGGTGTGGACTGGTTGTCCGTATCCCTGAGCTCCCTGAGAGCTACGCAAGTTTCCTTGTAAACAAGCTAATCTGGAACACTGTCCCCGCTGGTGGTTCTAGCTGTTAGGAGATGCTGCTTCCTACTGAAATGTGGAGTGGAGTCATTATCAAATGCTAAATTGGGCTTGACCTTGATGCCCGCAGGCTGAGAGTCAGAGGGAGACAGTTAACTGAAAACCCAGGAAGGAACACACAAGGGTGCAGAAGACTGCTGGTGTTTCCTTCTTGTCTTGCAGTAATATGACGTTTCTGTATGTTCCGTCAATGTTAATGATTTATTAGGTTTTCGACATTTTTGTTTGTTGACTGTGTGCATTTGTGTGTGACTCCCTGCAGACTGCTGCAGGGTGTAGGACGACCTGATGAGGTGCTGGACTGCGTGGAGGCTGGTGTGGATCTGTTTGAGGGTTTCTTCCCGTTCCAGGTGACGGAGCGAGGCTGCGCTCTCTGCTTCTGCTTTGACATCTCTCCGGACCCAGAGCGCGCAGGTAGAGCGCCCCCTGCAGGTGTGGTGAATAGCTGGAATGAAAAGTAGCCACAACTGCATCATTTAGGATGTAAAGCAAAATCTCAAAAAGCAATGAAGGAAAGTTTAAGTTAATTGGCAGTTGTGGTGCACTTAGTGGTATTGATCTGTTAATTTATATATGTGGTCCTGCAGTACCACACTCCATTAATAACAGTCTATTTTATTAATACTTTCATTTTCATTCTCTTTTGTTTGAGCCTAGTATTGATGTTGCAAGATGCACAGAACATATAATGAGAAGTAGATCAAGCTTGTTACTCTCAGCTGCTCTAACATTCCCATTTAAGTTGCATCAGCTTCCTTCTTCCTATTATAAATGAGCTGTTTCAAACTTCGCAGTGCTTTCTTTTTCTTCTTTCTAGAAGAATAGTTTCCGTGTTTCAGACAGTGACAGAGTTTAAATCAAAGCATGAAGAGGTATAGTTACAAATTTAAAAGGCGAAAAAGATGAGAAACAGGCTAAAGTGAGACATTTTGGAATTTGGTGGCTTTTAATCATTTATTCTTTCACAATACTTTTGTCAAATCAAACAACCTTTCAGGTAAAGTAGCCTTGCCCAATACTGCATATTGATGTTTAAAATGCAAATGTGTAGAAATAAACTGCTCCTTTAAGATGGAAAACTCATAAAATATGTGTGCACAACAAATGGACATGCCACTTAGTAATACGAGTGATAAATAGCTCACTTAAGATTTTTGTGCATAAAAGAGATGTGGAGTAAGCAACTGTAAATTCATGGTGTAAGTAAACTGAAATGCTATTAAAACAGACTTATTAAAGCCAGAAAATAGCAATACGCTGATGCTTTAATAGTACAGAGTTGTGGTTAACTGGTCAATGCGATGAACTGATGATTAAGTCATGTCATGAGCTGAATGGTATTAATTTAATTTCCATAGGAGGAGCAGTGATGCTGCATTGAAAATGTAAACACAGTTAAATTTTTTTTTGCTCCAAATGAACATTTATGTCATAGTAGAACAGAAAATTGTCTTTAACTGCACCATCTTTAATCAGACTTACATTTTTCATTTAAAGACAAGTGTCTCCAGTAAATAACCAGCCCTTTCTCTAACATTTAATTAGGTAAGCACCAAGGCAAAGCCAGACAGCTTCTTTCTGTTCAAATAACAGAAGCTATTTTTGAGTACACGGTGCTTGATGACTAGCTTTTGTTAGTTTCTTGAAAAGACTGGATTTTGTGAAAAAATACATTTAAGCCTTTTGAAGGATGTTGCAGCTGCTTCACCACTGATATTTGGACGAAAGACCCCCCAACTGTATCTCATCAGTTTAACAGCACAGTGGGTTCATGAGCGTTTTACTCTTGAGCTCAGTGTTGCCAATGTGTTGAGAATCGGACACAAAATAGTTGGACGCCTTAAACATCCCCTTGTAGCCTACTCCCCACTGAAAGACATTATTAATTGAAATGAGGTGGCACCGTCATTCTTGTTTACCTGTTGAGTTTTATGTTAATTTTTTTGATGTGAGCAGTAGTCTTCTGTTGTGTATTTTATTTAGTCACAGTCAGAAAACAAAAAACATCTGATTGCAGTGTGAAAAGTTATTGCCCTTTTCCCATAATTGCGGGTTTATGAAATTAAAAAAATGCTGCAACTGCACTATTATTACGTACTTGGTACAGTACATGGTATTGGCAAGTACTCAAATTTGGCAAGCACTTGGTGGTGTTGGTACATCCCTATCTCCATCAGTTGATATAATTGGTTGGAGAGAAAATCTGCTGGTGAAATGAAATCAATGGTGTAACTCTCAGCACCTATAGTAAGGTAATGATTAAGTTCAGTCTCGTTGTTCTGGTTGTTGTGCCAAGTGCAAAGCTTAAAATATTACAATTAATTTTTTGAATTAATTACATTTTTTTATTATTACAATATTGTAAAATGTGGGTTCATACAACTGTTATGACAATAGCTCTGGAAATGCATCAGCTCGACCTGCTGCAAACTTTGTGTTTCATTAAAAAATTGTGTCAAACTAGTGTCAGACAGCACTAATCGATTCTGCACAGGGAGTGTAGTGGAGTTCACTGGAGGTGAGAATCAAACCTGAACTGGGAATCTAATTGCCTCCTCAGCCAATTATAAAGACCCATGGGGGTAGAGGGTGGATAGGTGGGAAGTTAAGGCCCTTTTTTGACACAGCAGACCATAAGCTAATTCACCCCTGGAAGTTTTTTCTGCCCCTCTCTCTATAGATCTTGTCTTTTCAACAGCCAGTTCTTATTTTCTTCACTTATTACACTTTGTCCACCCACCCTGCCTTACAAAGTTAAAACAGTAACTACATTTCAAAAATGGAGTTAAAAACCAATTTTACTGTAATGCTTGGGCAGGTCACCCTTGGAAAAGAGGTCCTTAGCCTCAACAGGATATTTACCTAGTTAAATGAAGGTTAAAAAATGATTTAAAAAATGATTTGAAATAATTATGCCTTAGAACAATGCAAATCTAGGTGGAAAATGGTTCATTTGTAAGAACGGATGTGAAAGCCAAACTGTGGTGTCTCTACCCCATCTAGCCTTAGCTAATGATAAGTTTAAAATAAAAATTTCATTGATGCCTGTAGCTGAAAAATGGTAATGGTAATTAATGGAGAAAATGCAACACACGATAAACTAACTGCTAAAAACTAAGTAGTAGTAGCACTAACTGCTGACTGACACCTTTGGTGTTGGCATATTTAAATCCATTTAAATAAACAAGTCAGTTAGTGCAAAAACTCAAGAAAGTTGAAGCAGAAACACTTATTCTGTTTGTAGATGTGCCTTTGCCGCAGACCTTAGATCTTGAAACATCAAGTGAAGTATCCAAAATGTTTTTGTGCTCTTTAATGATTTATAAGAAGTCTTAAAGGCATACAATTGAAGGTTACAACCATCTGTTTTCACAAATTTCAAACCCTTTTACTTTACTTCTGCCTTATTTATATCTTATTAGCTTTGGTCAAGCCTTATTTTTCTCTTTTATTCTCTTGCTTATCACCCCACCTTAAGCTCCATACCAATCCTCTGCATAAAAATTTCCTTTATGTGTTTTGTTTACACATTTTGTTGCCCCAAGCTTCACCTATCCATTTCTGTTTAATCTATTTTGGCCTCTCTTTGCCTGTTTTTTATATTTAATCATATGCATTGTCATGGACTACCTTCTTCCTTTTTCTCTTTCACTCCCCCTCTCTTTTGCCTCTTCCTTACATCTCTTGTGCGTTGAAGTGGCCGACCAGCCTGGCTTGTCCTTCTTTGAACAGCCTTTTAATAATGGACAGCCGTCGTTAGTTCTCTACATATCATTAAATTAAATGAAGTCACCTTGCAGTTAAAGACCCATCTGTGTAAAACAGGTGGTGGTAGTTAGAACATAGCCAGAAAGTAATTATATTATTATAATGGTAGAGTGAATGGGACACAGCAGTGTTTAATAGGGGTCAAGCTACATCATGTGTTGTGTTTGATTATTGTTGCTGAGCTGATTTTGCTCTTGGATGAGCAATAAAATTCTGTATACTGGGACATATTTTCTGCTAAAGGATGAGATTAACGTGTGAATAGTTACTGGTGTGCTGGGCTTAATGAGGTGTGCGTGTTTCTGCAGTGCTGGAGCGCAATGAAGAGGACACGGTGGGGGACGTGCAACAGAACGGAGATCTAAATCTTGATGATCAAACACAGATGACATGCTTTGAGATCAACCTTAAAGACAAGAGGTTTGTGGCGGCTCCTGTAAGGTCCCAAAGGGTTTTCTAAGCAGTGGTTCTTTCAGTATATATGCTTTCATGTAGTTGTTTAAAAACCCAATTTACATTTAGAACAGCCTTTCATCAAGTGTCCTTTCTTTGAACTTATATCCAGGTATCAGGATGACTTCAGGCCACTGGTGGATGGGTGTGGCTGCTACTGTTGTAGGAACCACCAGAGGGCATACCTCCACCACCTGCTTGTGACCAATGAGCTGCTGGCTGGTGTCTTGCTCATGATCCACAATATAGCTCATTATCAGGGCTTCTTCAGTGCTTTGAGAGAAGCTCTAGCCAGTGACAAACTGGATCTTCTTAAGCGACGGATACTCAGGGGCAGAGGCGAGCAGCCAGAGGGACAGCAATAATATGGACATATCAGACAGATAGAAGAGGGACTGGCCTAGCTACTCCTTTACAGGGTCTGTGGTCTGTCAATCAAAGCTCTATCTTGCTCTGCACATTGAGACCAAGTGACTCCATATGTTGTTAAAGTCACATCTGTCACACACATTTGAAAGAGGGGGGATGAAAACAGAACAGAACAGATAAAGACAATCATGAGTCCTGGTTTCACATCAGGAAAACTGCTCCCATTAAGCTCCTGTATTGATCAAACCAGATAGGTAGGAGATGGAGGTGGGAGATGGAGTCGGGATTACTGACTGAAGAGGAAAGGAGCTGGATAAGAGGTCAAGATGAATTTGCTTATAGAAAGAAATGTGACAATGAAGGGTGATGGACTGTGACTGAATCCCTGTTTGCCTGAGGCCTGATTGCCGGTCAGCAGATGACACAACAGCATGGACCACTGGACAAACCACAAAGTGTGACCAGTTATTACAGGAAATGGTGACCAAAATAGATCCTACTTTTCTCTTGTTATGCGATTAAAAAGCCATGTGTATAATATCCTCGAGGCTTTGTTTTAATGTCATTTTATCTTTTATTGATCTCTCCTCATCAGGCATTTATCGTTAATTCATGTGCTCAATCAATATTTTTAATTTTTCAGCTGGGCACCTCTAATAAGATGATTTTTTTTTTTCCACACACACAAGTTGATTGATTAGAGTTTTTAACCTTAATGGTTAACTAGCCTTCACCATAAGATTGTTGGATTAAACATGCTCTCAACATGCAGATGTTGTGATTGCTGTTTCTCATGGGTTTCAGGAGATTTGAGCTGGCAGCTCTGCTATTCCTGCTGCAGAGAAAGCCTAAAGATGAGATAAATAAGTCTGTATTGCCTCCCATGCAGCAACGGAGGGAGGCTTTTGAAAGTGAGGGGAAATAATTGACTGCCAGACCGTGCAGATGTCTGTGAGGGACAGGGCGCAGCCCGAGAGGGGAGAGAGAGTGGCATTTATGAAACAGCAATGAGGATTTTTGTTGTACTTTAGGACTTTTACATGTTTGGGACTATTACAAAGAAGGTTGGAGGATTTCCGGTCATCAGCAGGTGGCCACTGTTCATATACATATGCTTAAAAAAAAGGTATAAAATGGGTTGGGAACAATGGAAGAGAGAGTGGGCGAAAGATAAAACAAGCAGTGACCTCTAGACTGTTTATTTTAAGATGTAATGGGATGGTAGAAGACAGAAGCTAGTGCAGAAAAGGTGGTAAAGTGAATCCTCCAGATTAGCTGGGAAAATTGTCCTCGTTTCTCTCAATAACTCCTTTTGATATTTTTATTCAGAAACCTTTGGTGCAGCCATTCATCCAGAAAAATAAGGTTTCTGTCTGGTCCTGGCAGTAATTAGGTGCCTCTGAAACTGTTGCTAATGGCTGTTGAGTTGAAGTACAGACCACCATTCTAGACGATTATTCATTTGGCCATATACTAAGTGACCTTCAGCTGTACAATAAAATGGAACATAAGTGTTCACATTAATAATGAGATATAGCAAAATGAAAGAGAATATAAATAAAGCCTATAGCAGATGGGAAGAGATGTTTAAACACACCATCTGATAGGTTATTACTACAATGTGTCAAAGTAGAAAAGCAAGGGTGTAAAAATGTAAATTTAAAGCACATACGATACAATTAATCTAAAAATAATGAGTTGAATTGATCGACTAGGCTCAAACTGGCAATACATAATGCACACATCTGGAAGCACATAACCTCTGTTTCAGTTATTATTTATACATTCACAGAACAACAGCAGAAAAATAGCATTTATTGGTATTTGTAGGCACCTGAAATCCAACATTCACCTTTCCTTTATCTCTGTTTACAACAGCTACTTGGAAAAATACCTGGCTCTTCAGCTTCTAAATGCCCCAGCTAGTCGCTATTTTTGTCTGTCTGCTGTTTGGTGTTGGGCAGGTAGCACACAGTGGATTTATCAAAGCCTTTCACAGAAAATAGCTTCCTGTGGCTGGAAATGATGCTGATGAGAGCGAGTGAACCAAGACACTGAAGATACCGTGAGTAAAAAGGCGTGAAAACATTCCATAGATGAGGGAAACCACAGAATTGGATGACAATTGTTTGTGGATTTGTCATTATGTGTGCTCACTTGCACATTTCATGTAAAATATATGATATGAAAATTTAATAAAAGTGCTATTGTGCAGCTTTAAACTGGCATTGCCAGATAGAATGCCAGTTAAGCATGCATGTATCTAAAACACAATGTTGTCTTGAAGCTGTGCACGGTTTCCACCTTCATTGTGGTGATTAAGTTCCATAATGCACTTTCACTGTTGGATAAACTGAAAGCAGAACTTATATTAGAAAATATGTCCAAAACACCACTTAAGGCCGTCTATTAGCCTTTGATAAATGCTGTATTTCCAACTATGATTTTTGAGAATTAGACTGAAGCTGATGCTTTCTCATTCTTGTTCTCTGTGTGCGTCTTTCTTTGCTTTAGAGTGACATTGGACCCAATTTCCATGTAAAAGCACTCTGAATGACACAGTCAGCAGGTGGCCCTCATAGTTCATTTCAACCAATTATACAGATGCAGAGTGCTTTTCAGGCTGGAGTTTCTTTTCTGTCTCTCCACGCTCCTGGACAAGTTTGCACTGTGAGCTAAGCCTCACATTTATCTCGCACTTCAGATGGCAGCTGGATTGTTATCGGCTATCTTGCCAGCACAACATGAAAAAGAATGAGCTAAGATGCTCTTCCAAAACAACAGAAGGCCTCATAAAGCCAGCGGTGTTAGATGGAGCAGGTGTTATCGTGGAGAAAATGATAGCCAGTGAAGGGCTATACCAGTAAGAGCATCTAAAATCTCAGCAGCAGAGAGTGAAAGTCTGGCATTCATCACTTTGATAAGCAAGTGCCTGTGATACTTCAGCAGCTTAAATCATTGATTTGACAAGGTGTTGCAGTAGCCATAGCAATGAGGCGCAGGCTGTGCACAGGATTGTTAACATTTCTCATTAGAAAGTCAAATGACTACAAAGGGACACAACCACAAAGCAGAATGACCACAAGGAGATCCAAAAAGACTTGGAAGAGACAAAAGAACTAAAAAGATGGAATCACTATAAGTATGCACAAAGCAGCTGCAAAGAGGAAACTATTACAAAGGGATCTGTTTTTTTCCTGTTTTGGACAGGTGTCTTTGTGCTGTCTCATAAAGCCTGCCTCATAAAGCATGGCTTCAGTTCGCTCTCAGTCTCATTCTTTAGAATATAACACAATGCTGTTGCTGTACCCTACAGGTTCCCCTCTATCAATTCACCCAATTAGAAATGATCACAACACAATAAAATGAGAGGGGGACCACTACCCTAGTCCCTCCTCTGTCCCCATGGAAACCCCTGACCACCAGCGATGATTCTCATTACTCTTCTGACTATAAATGATTATTCACTAATCAGGAGGCCAAATGCTCTATTACCTCTCTGACGTATTTGAGAATTCATTTATAAAACCAAATCACCAGCTGACTATGTCCTAAATCAGCAGGGAGCTTCTCCCTCAGTTGGACACCCCGAGTGAACATTTTATCAGGACCACGACTCTGAATTATAATGTATTAGTGCAGGTTAAACTACTCTGTGGAAATACAGAAAGGTCAAAATACATTAATGCTTCAGAGTAACTGATTAACATTCCTCATGGCACTCTGTCCTGCCTTGGTGTTAATGTAATAGGATGTATTTTTGTTAGTATATTCTTTAATTTTCAGTAAAGAGTCCATAAACACACAACTATGACACACTAAAAGAAATGAGGTTTAGTCTACCTGACGTTCTTAATACATCACACTACTAAAATGTAATTAAAATTAAAAGTAGATTTATTATTTTATTTTGGATTTAGTACTTACTTACTGTAGGTAATCTGTTGGTATTAAAAATATGGTGATGTATATGATGCCTAAACAGAGTGAGTGCAAATTGTTACTTCAAATATTTCTGAGTAGATTCTATAGGTTGTTTTCAACAGTGTGTATAAAACAGTAAAAAAGCTGTAGCTGTGACAATTGGTTGGTGATTCAGCCAGCCAAAAGAAATATAACAACAACAAATATTAACACATGCTAAAAAATGTAAACAGTTTCCCGTTGCTGAGAACAACTCGGCACAGACACTATACAGTAAATAACATTTACACATTACTTAACATGAATCATCCTTTATTGGAATTTTAAACCATATGACACCTGGATTTAAGTGTTAACTCACCATGGGTGCTTTTCTGACACTGGGGAGCTATTCTAAAAAAGAATATAAAAAAAAATAAAAAGTCACCAGCAACAGACCAGAAAATACTTAACCATGTTACACTGAAAAATAACATACATTATGCTTTTCTAATAAATAAATGAGTTACAGCGCCTCAGAGTTTATATGTATTTTGTTTTCCTACATGTACAGTTTGAATTGCACCTGGCAGATATTCGTGCCAACAGCTGCAGGACAGATTAGTTACAGTTGCCTGATCACTGTCAGTTCCTCCTTATCTTTAAATATTTTAAAATGAAATTCACTTTACAATATACAGTCCGCTCTGTTTGACACAGTTTATTATTTTGACTTTGTCCACCACCACAACTGATCTGAAATTAAACAGCAAGCATGTGAAACACTGTCAGCTTTAATTAGAAGGTTTGGATTAAAGTAGTGGAAGAACCATGAGTGATTTACAGCTAATTTTTATCCACGCTTAAAAGTATTTGGACAAAATAACTAAACTAAACATACTATGGTGGCATAAAGAGTCAAAATGTTGAAACTATGTAACTGTTTAGACACTTATGAACTTACTGGATTAAAACTATCAGCATTTTGACTCTGTCAGGTGTTTTAATTGTATATTAATGTCAGCAGTTGGATCTCAGTATCTCAGTCTGTATTGAGACATTGTAAATGTCATTGAGTGACATGACATTGTAAATGTATTCATCGATAGTTTCAGCTCTACATTGAGTGACCAGAATCAAAGCTGGCTCCTGTGGTCACACAGCCTGCACTTTGCTTCCACACATGCACCAAATTCAAATAAATACTGCAGACTTTCAGTAACACCTGCAGATTTTATCTGACTAGAGATGTTAGCTGGATTTATACTATATTAGGAGAAATGTTTTTATTTGCCTATGAGCCAGCAAAAAGGCACTACGAGATTTTTCTGATATCTATTTGTCATAGTAATCCACGGCAGAGCAATCCACCCAAGGATACAAAAGCAACAAGCATTTTTCATTTTTGGCACCTTTACATTGTGGGTGTGCTGATCTTTCTGCACAGTGATTCAGTTCCTAAAGGCATCATTATGGGATGATGTACAGTAGTAACAGTTGTTACTCTCCAGGGAGTCAAAATCCTGACACAACATACATTATACAACAAAACAGTACACGGTTGTGCAATATAAGTGAAATTGTAACATCTATCAATAATAAAATGGGATGTACTGGTAAAGGCTCTACTGACATTTTCCACTGGTGCTGTTTACATGAAGCTCTCCTCATCCAAAAGGATGTTTCATACATAACTGATTGGTTTGGCATTCACAAGCTTTTATAATCTGTGGAGTCATTATATTGACCTGTAGGTTGTTGTTTGGCCATCATGTGCAATGTTAGAGAAT
>OMLM01013968.1:1209-45035 GCA_900302695.1 Helostoma temminkii | reverse complement strand
GAGTGTGAACTGAGCAGTAAATTAAAAATTCTGACACTTGCTAATCGCTTACTAATACAGTATACTGTTATATGTATCAATACTAATAACTATTTAAGCCTATCTCTAAAACCGGTAGCAGTGCATTGTGGCATTAGCAGAATACCATGCACTGCTTCTTTGTGAATTTTCAGTGCATTATTATTATTATTTAGATTAGAATTTAGATTAGAATTAGAATATTCTAGATTAATTCCAGAATATTTCTAGACTTGTGTGCCATTCGAGAATA
Organism: Helostoma temminkii; assembly: GCA_900302695.1. Taxonomy (NCBI): domain Eukaryota; kingdom Metazoa; phylum Chordata; class Actinopteri; order Anabantiformes; family Helostomatidae; genus Helostoma; species Helostoma temminkii. The sequence continues at coordinate 44,764 of OMLM01013968.1, read as the reverse complement.
ATGGATAATTATTCTGGAGTGTTGAGTGGCAGCCAGTGACAGCTGCTCCTCTGTGTTGTTCTTGTAAGTTTTGTTGGCTCATCGTCCTCCAGCTTGTGTTGTGTGCTCTTCTGAAGTGATGAGGAGAATTGTATTCGCTGATGCACATTACCATGGATACAGCATTGTTTTTCAGCTAGCGTGCTATTAGCTACTAGCCATGCGAAACACAGGACTGACACCAGGAGAGAGACATTAAAATTCACCAGAAATCCTCAGGAAGTGGAGCTGGGGAGGCAGAGGTGCAGGAGCAGGAGTGAAGTGCTGGGAAAACTTGGTGAGGTGATGTCTCTACAGTCATCTGCCCTGATCGAGGACCAGAGCAGGACATGGATTCACTGTAAATGGATTGTTTTAAGGCAAAACAAGGCCCTGCTGCCATTGGACTTCTCGTTCTCCATCGTCCAGACCTTTAGTGACTTGGATTACTGCAGACTGACCTGCCATTTCTCAGTTTAAAGACACCTGTCAGTCAGTGCTGCCTCTCATTAACTCACTTTGTCATACTGTATCTCACTTCGATGATTGTATATTGTTATTATTATCATAATGGTTACTAATCTAATCTAATCTAAGTAAGTGGTGTTGTAAACCTCCTCTTCTGGGACATTCTAATAGATGGCTTTCTTTACTCCTCTTTGAATGACCACTGGTTTGAAAGTAGAGAAAAGCTCAGCTGGAAAAACTGTTCTCAGTTTAGGTATAAAACAGTTTCTAAAAGTTTAGCTAATTAAATGTTCATTCAAAGGACACCACATGTTACTGGAGGTTAGATAAGCGTGTGCCTCTGGTGTTTCTGTTTCTTGCTTTTAAGTTTTATTGCTCTGCTGCCCCAGAAGCCACAGAAAGTTGAATGAAAGGTCAACTGTGTTCAGTTCAGTAGGACAGTGGATGTATGAAAAGGCCATGTAGGGTTTGACCTTTACTGATGAGTGTTGCTGCTTAGCAGAATGAAAGTGGGGCGCCTCGTTCTTGGTTTTTAGCAGAAATGGGAGAAAGGAGAGATGCTTAAAAGGAGTGGAAGAAATGTTATGTAACAAATTAACACTTTAAGTTTTGTGGCTGCATGCACAGTGTAATTATAACTTTAAAACCGTAACCTTAAAATTATGAGTCAAGGGGCAACCTTAAAATTTACTTGAGGTTAACAAATAAAATGTTGTTATTATTAGTTAGTTAGTATTAGTTGGGTTGATTTAGATTTGTTAGTTTATCTAGAACAAGTTGCAACAGCTGTATTAGATCCATTTGTTGTGTAAACCCCGGTTCTATATGACTTATGTGATGTGAAATGTAAGAAGTGTAATATTCATGGTAGTTACATCAACTTCAGCAGCCATTAAAATTTTCTCGGTCCGGTTGAAGAGTTAAGTCTAAAAATTGCTCCAGCTGAAGCCACAGTGTACTAGAATCAGTTCTAAACCATCAAGTACCTAATAATAGAAAACTAATTTTTAACTTATTTTATGTTAATTAAAAATATTAGCCGATTGCACAAATATCCTTTAATGCTTGCAATTAAAGGTATCACCTATGGCTTTTTACAGTAGAAGCAGCAGTCTGAAAATCCCCTTCCCAGAGTGATGTTTGAAGGATGCATCATCTTATAGAGGTGTGATAAATGTGCAATATAACCATTAATGAGATTTCTGTTAGGACTCTCAGTGATAATTTGTGATGCACCTTTGAAACATTTTATTGCCCCTCGTCTATGTGGCACTTGTTTCAAAGAGAAAAACAACATGTAGTAAAGGAAGCCTTAATGATTAGCCATCAGTCACACTGCTTTCATGGATATCCACTAGAAATTATCTATTCATATACATGTCAGTCATAACTCAGGATGGTTTATTGTTATTTCTAAACCCATTATTAATACATTCAAAAGCATTATGGGCTTGTACGTTATAAATCATTTTACACAGTTAAAAGTGGCTGAATGGAAAAAAAGGGTATTATTAATGTGAAGGTTTTACATAACCAACAACTTAAAGTGTACAGTCTTAGCAACACGTCATCATTAAGTGCCTTACCTTAGTTCAAAGTGGAACCGTGTCCATATTATTTGGCTTTTTACATTTGTTGTGTTGATGCATTCTCACACATTTCGGTGCTTGCAGGAGTCGTGACGTCAGCAGGGAGTGTGACTCAGCATCTTGATTTGAGTTTTTACACAGACCCTTACAATGATTGCTTTCTCAGAAGAGTTTGATTGTTCTTCTTACTGATCAAGTGATGCCTCTGTGAAGGTTTGTCATCTCTGCCTTCAAGGCACAAACAGCGAGGACGGCAAAATGCTGCAATAGTGGTCTTGTGCCATTGTTCCTTTAAGGTGCAAACTTTAGATGCAACACAGTGGTATTTATATTTTTATTTTTCTATATTTTTGGGTAGTCACGTGGCAAAGAGAGGAATACACAAATGACAGTTGACAGCATGTTTTAAGGGAGCTGGCGATCTTGAAACAAGTACCACATACATGAGAGGATTTTTAAGTGGGAGAACTTAAGAGAAATCCAGTGCACTCCTGCTCTTCTTCCCACCTTCTCAAATGGAGATTGCTGCTGGCAGAGAATTAGAAGTTCATCTGGATGTGAAGAACATCAAAAGCAGATTCGCTTGTCAAGCTTTAAGTACGATTGCACATCTGAAGCATGAAGTAAAGGGTGGTCATTTTAGAAAGAGTTTTACTTAAACATCTGCTCTGGAAACAATTGAAAATACTGAAGTAAACCGACTGTAGATACATATAATTTTTATTTTCCACAGATAAGTTCAATAAACAATTGAAAAACTCTTAAAAGCACATTGACATTGGGAATATCAGTCTATAAATATGCAAATATGTAGCTGCCTCAGGCCTCCTGCTCCACTCACCACCACTGCTGGTGTTAATACTGTACACTGAGCTAGATAAGTAGCAGCTACATAAACCATATCCATTAAAGAAGCTGATTCGATTATCATTTGCTCTTTATGTCTGTACTCTCAGAAATGCAATCTCTGGGTTGCAGAAAGCCTCTTCTAGTTTATACACATACTGCAGTCATCATATAAAACTTTTTCTAAAAAAATGGTTAACTCATTTTAACTTATTCTCATCTGAAAATAAAAGCTCAGCAAATAAAACATGTTTTATGCTGAAGTAATTATAAGACCAACATACAGTGCTGTAAAAAAAATATTTGTCCCCTTCTTGATTTTTTTGCATATTTGTTACATTTGTTACAAATGACTACTAAATACTAAAATTTCTTTGATGATCTGAATCATTTACGTGTGACAAATGTGCAAAAAAGTAAAAGAATTAGGAAGCAGACAAATATTTTTTGTCACAGTACAGTAAATGTGTCTTTGGGGTTCAGACATAGACGTTTAAAATTCTAGTCCACATCAAGAAATACCACAATTGTTCTCACCTAAGTCACAAAACGTGAAAACAAAAAGTCACCAACATCTGTTCACATCTTTCTTGTATAAACAATGTAAACACACACTGTCTCATTCAATCTGCCAGCTAACAGCTGTAGCAGCAGCTGTAGCAGTGAGCCAACAATATCAATATCAGGATATATGTTGTATGGAGCAGATTCCTTTGGGGGATTTTCTTAATAAAAAATACTAACTTGCAGTTGTAGCCCCAGGATAAACAGTTTCCAGGCAGCAGCAGGATTCAGAATCAACGCGCAGGAGATAAAGTCCAATCTTTTCGTCTCAGCATGGTACCTCTTAGATGAAAAGTAGGAGGAAGCTTGTGATTCTGGGTTTTATCCTAGCACTACATGTTCTGTCATGTTTAATTTCAGAAGATTAACTGCTTGACACAAGCTGTCTCCACTAAAAGGTGTTTTTTTGAACATGCCAATGCTTGTGATATCACAGACAATGCTTGCACATGCACATCTCCAACTCAGATGTCAGCAAAGTACAAATTTCCTTCTCTTTCAGCTGAAGAAAGCTTTTTAAATATCTAAAATAAGTGGGACTTGTAAAACACAAGTTTGAGTGGAGGGGTCTTTGCTTGTTTTCCACCACTTGTTTTGGTGATTCACTGTGTGTCACTGTGATAAATACCCTGACTGCCATTGTGTTTGGAGGCAATTTCACTGTGTTTTGATTAAATCAAGAAACAGATGTCCTGGTGTCTCCTATCATACCTGTTGGACGTCTTCTTCACCTTCACCATAAACCTCTCTTGGACTCATACAGTCTATAAACAGAATCTTCTGCCTTATCGCTCCAGGCTGATGGGAGTGTGCATATCTCTGATTAATGGAGCCCAAATAGTCACTGAAACTCTGGCAATAGCTCAGTGTTTCGATGTTGCTGATGAAAAGGCTGTCAAGCATCCATAGGTCAACACAAATCTCAGCTGTCCACCTCTCTGCACCAAGTCTTTAGCTCAGTTACTCGCCCTTTACCTGGGGAATTTAGTAGAGAAATGACACCAGCAGTGTGATCAGTGAAGCAGATGAGCATCTGTACAACTAAAATCATTTGAAATGCATAAGATGGGGGCTCCAGTATTTCCATGACTAAACAACAGTATTCCATCTCATTACACCACTGGGTTAATGTTTGTGACGCTATATTGTACTCTATGCATTCACGTGTGGGTGGTGATTCATAGAACATTTCCATTTATGTTACTTTAGTTGTTTACTTAAATATTTATTTGAGGTTGGTGAATGAGATGTGATATATTTAAGGTTTGTGTGACCTCAATTTAAACATTCAATATACTTCCAAACTGAAAACAATTGATTAATTTGCTACATTCATTCAAATAAAATATAAAACATACAAATCAAAAGTGCACAACAAAATACATCTACCTGTACCTGTAGTAATATATAAAATAACACTGCAGGAGCTAAGAAACTAGCAGAATATTATTACTTCAGCTTGTTGGTCCCAAAGGCCCTGTGCCTCCTAGATACTTGCTGCTGTTGGAAGATCTTATGTTATGTTTTCAGCATAAATACACACGAGAGCCTGAATGGAACATCATGAAATTATGATATGGTGACCAGGGATGCAGAGAGTACAGTCGGTCAGTTCTATGTAATCTGAGTGCAGGTGAACCACCTATGTATACTTTATACTATTTATTAGTAACAAATATGCAGCCTTGGAGAGTTAGATGTGAGAACACACACTCGGACATAGAAGCAAAAATAATCAACAATAAATGCAAATATGGACACCGTGGCAGACTATGTAGCAATTAATTGGATCAGTAGGCCTGATATTTTAGTGAGCACATGTCTACACATCTGTGGTGTATTTTGTTCTAAGGTTAATGAGTTTCTGTGTAAATCTTGTCCAGATCTTTTCATACTCGCATCATCTCTCTTGGTACAGGCCTTACGTGAACACTAAAAGTTGTATCATTATAGGAAAAAACAGAATTTAAATAAATTGTATACTGTATTATAAAATGTTGCCACAACAACCACAATGGATAGGTCTATAATAATAACACCTGCTCCTCTGTACAAAAAAGAGTGTGACATAGAGGCATCAAAGAGGTTATTAAAAAGTAACCTGATAATGTTGGAATTATGCAGAGATATGAATATTATAATCAGGTTTTGTTCTATGTCAGAACCTTAGTATGGTTAAAACATGACAATATGTAATACTAAATGACAGATGATGTTGAAGGCATCGCGCACACACAGCAGAAGTTAGAATCACCTATGAAATAAAATATTATTGTCATAAAAAAATTTTAAAAAATTAAAAAACTGAGTCAGGCCCCTCAAGAGAGCCGAAGGACATTTTGCCTTGGGCATCAAAATCTTTAGAAATGGATTTCAGCTGCATATAGCACATTTGCCCATAGTGCATTAAATCAGTTAATTAGTATCTGTAAATTAATTAATTAAGGTTGATGCAACCTTTCCTGTTACTGGGGTAATGGAAATCTTAACTAATGCCCCTTAATGACACAGTTATTTTATTGCATTGTTGCATGGACATGGAGTTCAAAATTTCCAATGACCACAAACACATCAAGAGCTTCTCCTCTTATTCGCCTGCAGGTTTGATTGGACTGTGGGGTTTATGTCACGGTTACTATACATGCTAAACCAAGACGGTCAGCATTATCTGTGAGACACTAGCATGTCGTATTATCACTGTAAGCTTGTTAGCGAGCATATTTTAGCATTTGGCTCAAATGCTCTATGTGAAAGAACAACTTCATAAAGCTGCTAGCATGACTGTAAACTTGGGATATTTATTTTATTTAGTTTATTTAGAGCCACAAGAAGGAGCTACACAATACATAAGGTTTTTGCAAGAGTCGGCATTATAGAAGGGCATATGGACTATACCCTCTCAAATGAGTTACTGTTTACTCTCAACTACAAACTGAGGATCCTGTGCTGAACTTTTATTAATTAACATTTAAACATGCAAAATCCTCATTTGCACCTGTTGTCAATCACACAATTTTAGTAGATCACCAATGAAACATGCAATTTTCAAGATTTAGCGCTCAGAATTTAATACTTGCTATGTTGGATTTTAGTAAATCAGGCTCTTAATATTGCACCGTGTACAGCAAAATGCTATTATTATGAATCAGAGTCATGTTACCTAATTTAGGTACTTCAATATACTCAGTTGGCAAATATAATTCAGAAATATCAGTGCAGAAAATCTTACAGGAAGATACAACAGAAAAATGAAATCTGCTTTTAGCTGTGCACACTTCAGGTAATGGTTTTATTCAGTTACATACGTTATACTATATTACTTAAATGTCACATATGTTAAAGTTAATCACCTGCACAGAAGTAACATATGAATACTGACTTACAGCTTCAGCTATTATTGCAGTAAAGGGAGACATAGCAAAATGTCTGTGTTTTCCCTGTGAACAGTTTTCCCTCCATATCACAAGGATAGGAACAATGACACAAAGAGCCATATTTTTCCATTTGTCAGCAGGTGACACTAGTATCGTTTATTGTTACCTTGATAACACAGCTCTTAGCTGTATGTTTTGTGCTTAAAATAAGTCAGTGTTTATTTGTCTAACTCCCACTAGACTAGAACAAAACTAGATATGTTTATGAAAAGTCACTGGAGTTCAGCTACAGTGTAAAAGTGTAAGAAGTTGTGGGTCACTCATGACATCCGGCGCTTCAGGACTATTTTGGTTATTCTGAGAGAGAGGTTGTTGTGTCTGTGATGATTCACATCCATGTTTTCTCAGTGACTTTGTCTTTGGTGTTGTTGTGGTGCCTGCTGATGTTGCCATCTGGGTCGGGTTATTGTTGTTAGCAATTTAGAGGTCAGACACAGAGTTAGCTGCAGGGGCAAAAGAACAGCTGGGCAAAACAGAAATCCTGTTTTTAATTCAACTATGGAAAGGCCATGCACCCCACCGTCTGACTACTGAGTGCACTTAGTATGTATGTGAACACATGTGTTCATGCCAATTTAATTTGCCTGTAACTTCTATTGTGTTCTTTGTGAATCACCAGTGTCATTGCTCCTTTGGAATGAGATGACAGCAAGTTGTTGGAGGAAATTTCCTCCCCTACACATCAGGTACTCATTAAGTCTCCAGTAAAAGCACTGTCTTTCCTAATTTAGCTGACATGGCAACAGCAAAAGAGGAGAGTGAGCAAGAAAAGAGCCAAGAGAACTTGGGTAGCGCAAAAAAAGGAACATTTTAAGTACAGAGATAACAAAAAAGAGAGACCATGTGCAGTAGAAAAACAATTTACTTTGTGTGACTGAGGGAGAGGGAGATTGTTAGCATTTAGTGATTGAGATTTCTCCTGCCCTGCTTAGATGTCCTCTTTGTAATTGTACAAGTGCACACACAGACATTCAGCTGGGACACGGATTGGGCCGGCGTTATGGGAGGAATTGTGTGGAATTAAAGTCATTTATTTGTGCTCATCGATTAAACATTGTTCCCCAGGGTCTTTCAATCTGCAGATTTAATTAACAAGTTTCACAGTACTAACAGGCAGCAGCTAGGGGCCCCACAGCTGGGAGATTGAGAGAAGATTGTGGCGGTGAGGAAGAGAATATGAAAGAGAGCAAAGGCATGACAGACAAAAAGGTAATTGGTATGAGAAAAATGAGACCTTAATGCCTTGGGCAACAGAAAGGAAAATGACATAGAGTTGATAAATTACAGTTGCACAAAATTATTAAGCGCGTCAATTTCAGTATTACAGATCAGTTGAACACAAGGAATATGTCTGGGGAATATAGCCTACTTATTTGCTTTCTCACTAAGAGTTATCTTAGGTGATTGATATTTGTCAATCTGAAGCTGCTGAAGTTATATATGAAGCTTGATAGCTTGAGGCAACAAAGCCAAACAAAGGTAATAATAATCTAAAAGTCAAGCCTTTCTAACCAGTATGATGCTTGATATTGAGTCAAGTACATTTAAAAAAATGTTTATTTAATGTTAAATTTTTTATTGGCCTTCAGTGACCATGTCCCATGAGCTCCAGGAATTCAGACCATGTCTGTAATAAAACAGCACAGGAAGGAGGGGACCCTATAGAAGACTTTAGATAGCAGGGATTATAGCTAAAACAATGAAAAAACAACTTTAGGTGAGAGCACTTTTGAGTTATGTACAAATAAACAAAACCATATTATCATGTAAAAACACAAAAATATATCTGATATGCTCTACATAAAGTCACTGATGTCCTTCAGATGGAGGGTGTACATGAAGGCATAAACAGTTCCTTCCAGCAATTAGTAATACTGTTGTTGGGTTTGTGTGCCTGGGTTTTAGTGTTTGCTTTCGTTTGCATATTAGTACATAAAATACTAAATAATAAATATTGGAGTTCTGAGTTTTTCATCAGAATTTTTAAGATCAGAATTCTGAGAAAAAAGTCAGAACTGAAAATATTTTTTCATGCAGGCCCAAATCCTCTTCTGTGCCTGTTACTTTCTTAGTCTGAGGATTTGTTTTTGTCAAAAATTAAAGAACAAAAATAATTTTTGCTTCTAACTTCTGACACAAAAACCTATACTGTGGTAAAGAGATTTTATATTTTAGCTTGCTGATATGAGTGTGGTGTCAGGCTCCTCATCTAACCTTCAGCAAAAATTAAAAATAAAAATGATTCCATTCCAATGTATTTGGGATATTATTGTTTTGTAGGTTGTTATTGTCGTTTGGGGGTTTTATACTACTTTGTGGAGATGAGCGCTTGTTTCCAAAAAAAAATGTATTTCAAAAGGCTAATTAATCCAAATGAACAATACATAAATTACATACATGGAGTGTAAAAGTGTGCACTTCTCAGCACCTATGACCATTTAGACAATGAGTCTGACGTATGTGGTCTCTGACATTTCACCAGTACAGTGGAGGTGAATTAATTTAGTTTGTTGAAGAGTACTGATGCTAAAACAGCAAAAAGAAACAACTGAAAACTGTTGACAGTCTGGTCTAAACCTCACCCACACCAAACCCACTAAATTTAATGGAAGAGAACTGAGTCCTCACAAACCCAATTAAACGTCTGGCTGCAGTCGTGTGTAGGGTATCTCACCCAGCACAGAGTGGAAACAGGGAGAAGAGGAAAATTTAAACTGAGAGCAAGCAGGGTAGATAGAAGAGAGGTCTACCAGAAAACAAAGGGGGGGAGTGTGTGTCTATGTGCTGATTAAGGCAACTAGTTTCCTCCAGGTACTTGTGAGGATGTGATAAAAAATGGAAGCTATGAAAAAGCACATCTTGCTTAAAATGGATGACAAGCATAAAAAAAAAGTGTATATTTAGTGAGTCATTTAGAGAGTTTGGGTCTAACTGTGATGTAAAGATACATTTTTCATGCTTAATTTAGTCTTTGTATGAAGGATCTTTCTCTGTCTCTTTCTTTCCCACCCTCTGTTTTTGTGCCTCACATGGAAGCATGTCCAAACATTCTCACACACATGAATGCAGTCTTATCATAAACTGCTCACACAGAAAGTTGTTCCCTGTCATCCCTGGCAAGGAGGGATCTCACTGAAATTGCAGTACACAGGGAGACTATGATGCTGGTCCACTGTGTGGTTATACATTCCTAATACATTATTTAAAGCGTATCGCTATTTAAGGAGCACACTAATTAAGTTCAGTTTGCGAGATACAATCCGTCCTTCAGTTTTGGTAAAATCAGAGACAGAATGAATCAGTTTCTTCTGGAAAAAAACACAAAAAAAGAAAGAAAAGAAAACCAATTCCCTCGTTCAGCATTCTCTCACTGAAGAAAGAACATTTTCCTCAGGTGAATCCTGATAGGTGTACTAATGTGGTTCTGCCTTGTCTTTCTCCCCTAACTCCCATTTGCTCACTAAATCGAGACTGGTTGAGACCTTGTGGATAGTAGTGATAGTAATTCATGGGGCAGCAGCTTTTAATCTCTCCTACAAGAGGATCTAAAAAGCATTCAAAGGGTGCTCTCACCCTGAAGAGGTGGAGCACACGACTACCTTTGAGTATGTTTGGGTGATAGTGTGTGCACTACTTCTGTTTAATCATGCAAACCGTGTGCTGGTTTCTCAGGGGTTTATCAGGTGATCTCTTGGGACTCTTCACTGGTTGTTCAGTATTTACACCGAACATGTTCTGTGTTGATGTTTGAATATTCAAATTTACCACAACTTTGACATCTTTGATAGAGAACAAACATGTTCATTTTATGTATTGTGATTTTAAGTAATTCACTTTTTTACCAACTCTGTGCATGACTAACCATCTAGGACCTCCAATTGCCGACGCTACTTGTTATGTATGTTGTTATGTTAGTCACGAAATGCATGAAGAATATTCTCCTCTGGAAGCCTCCATTCTTCCTCCTGTTAACTCCTTATCACAGGAGTGAGATTAATAGTACTGGGAAATATTTAGGGGGGATTTGAAGCAATCAGGAGCATTTGCATTCTACCAAGCGAGCGCCCACAGATAAAGATTAAAACAACAACAATAACACATAGTCCAGTCACGTTTGGTTTTTTACTGTCAGACTATGGTGAGTGAATTGGTCTATGCGGAACGACCCTGAAACAAAGCAGGGTTCAAGGCACTAAAGACTATTGTATGGATAAAGTTTCAGATTATACATTTCCAGGATTTAAAATGAACCAATCAGGTTGCGTAGAGCATCAGCTTTTATTTTTAATTTAAATTTTTTTTAGCATAGACAATAATATTGGATGAATCATGTAGGAATGACACAGCTTTTAAATGTCCCTTCCTCTCTTATAGATAGATAAATAGAGCCCCAATTCTAGAGGATCAAAAGTATGTGAACAGACTAACATAACCTAAATTAAACGTTCATTTTTAACATATTGTTACAAATGATCACTGACTGAAGTCTGGAACTCAGACATCAGCTGGTCTTCTTCTCTGCTGATGCTCTGACATGCCTTTACTGCAATAATTTGTCCAAATGTGGTGAAGGACTCTTTTCTCCACCAGGGAAATACCTCTTCTGTGAGCCCATTAAGTGGTAAATTCTGCAGTGGCCAACTCAGTCGTCTGACCTGAATCCAGTTGAGTATGTATTTCTCTTGCTGAGGACACAACACCCCCAAAGCCAGCAAAAACTGAAGACAACCACAGAAGAAGAAGAAGAGCATCACCGAGAAAGAATTCTAGCATCTGGTGGCGCCTATGTGTGGGTTCCAGACTTCAGGCAGTCATTGATTGCAAATGATTTGCAACGACGTGCTATAAAAGACATTTTAATTTATGATTATCTTAGTTTGTTTAAATACTTTTGACACATAAAAAAGTGAGTGTCTATGTATATAAAGGGCTGCTGTTAATTCCAATACAATTCATCTAATATACTTCATCTCTCAGCTCCACATTTCAAAGTGTCTTTGAGCAAGACATTGAACCCCAAGTTTCTCTCAGTGGCTCAGGCACATCACATGGCACCTCTGCCTTCACTGGTGTGGGACTGGGTGAAAGAGAAGAGAAAATCACTATATAATACCATTTACTGTTTTACATGGAAAGTGCTTATTTAAAAAAAACCCTCAAACATCAAGATTTTGTGAGACAATCTTTGATATTTTGTTGCTATCTGGTCAGAATATATGGGCCTTGTATCCTGGTTACAGTCCCGGTATTATTGTGTTGCTCCAACAATTACATAATTTCTTACATGCTGAGAATATAATATGATATAATAGTAGTTACCTAAGGTTGAAAAAAAATTTTTTTGCTGTGTGTCAAAAAAGTATGTGTAAAAATGACAAAAAGACAATGATAATTACTTCAAACCTGGAGTGGACTGAACAGCAAGTTAGAGAACAAGACACTACTGCCAGTCAGATTTTTAGAAATATTTCCTAGCATTGCACATGGCCTCTTAACCTCAGCATGGCATCAAATTAGCAGTAAAGCCAGCATGTGTATAAATGACAGGGAGTGACAGAGAGGGGAGGATGATTATCGTGCCTCTCTGACATGTTGGTGGGAGGAAAAAAGTGGGTGGCATTGGTGGAAGGAGACAGGGATAGACTGAATGTCAGTCAACGCGTGTAGCCACCCCTGTCTGTAATAATCATCTTTATCCATCATCATTAGCCACAGCTAAACATTGCAACTGCCCATCACATCTGTTCACCCTCCCACAGAAATGCAGAAAGCCTCTCATATTCAATAAAGCAGCAAGAGGAGCTGCGCTATTTGTGTCTGTGTTTTTGTTCTGTTGTTCTGCCTGCTTAGCCATATGCATTCAAGCTGCAGGAATTTTAGAAGCTAGAAGATTTGTGAAACACGCAAAAGTCTGACCACGTATAAGTAACCAGACAATGAGCAGCAATCACTCATGCAGGCATTCTATTTCTTCTGAGACCTGCTGATAAACATGCAAACACTGCTTCACATTCATCTTTTCTGTCCTCTGATGTGTCATCTCGTACTAGAGTGGTGATCATACTGAACGGTGCAGCTCAAGCCTCATGTGCGCTCATAAATTGGCTCCTTCAGTTTTGATCCTTCTGCTCATTTGCACCACACCATCTTGCACATCATGAAAATGCGCAGAAAATGTCTGCACCTGTTTGTGCTTTCACAGACATGGACGCATCATACACTTAAGTCACGCAGCAAATAAAATAATCTCCCACTCATGTATTTGTGCAACCAGTTTATGTCGTTCATGTACGTATTAGCATACATTTGGGTCACAGATCGGTTTCTCTAAGAGTTAATTACCAGTAATGTTTGAAAGCCCAGAAGGCAATTTAAAAACACTTACCACTAACCTCTAACCATCTGGATCGATTAAAAACATTTAATTCCCTGCACAATAAAAGATTATTTTAATTTGTTTCCATACATGTAGTTGACAGGTGACCGTGTTTTTTTTTTTCAGTGGGCATATTCAGTGCACAGCATATTTTTCATTCACAATACTTTCAGAGCAATGGTTAGTGCAAGAGTGACCCATATGTGTGCTAATACACAAATGAGCACAAACTGGGACAGTATGCTATGCAGCATACTGTACACACTGACAGTAAAGAGTACAGTGCAAACAATGGTGCAGTGGCCACCTGGAAGCCGGGATATTTCCTGATGGGCCAATACACAAATAGGGCCAGTGGCTCAATGTGGAAAAAACAAAACAAAGAAACATTATAAGCTACACAGAAAGAGTGAACAAGCAAGAGATGGACACAGAGGGTAAGAATGAAACAGGTGATCTGCGTGGTGGATTCAGCAGAGCAGAACAGGCTGTGGTTGTAATCTCCCTGAAATCAGACAATTGATCCCCAGTAAAGTCTTTTTTTAACTATGAAAAGTAACGTCAATGATGTCAACACACGAAAAACATCCATCATGGTATATGTTAGAATCATAGTTTCTTTTGCTAAGTTGATATGAATACAGTTTACACTGCAGTTGTACTCGCTGAACTCTAAAGTGTGACAGCCAATTAACAGAAAAAGGCAACAGCTGTTATTTGCACAGTCTCTCCTATTTCTGCTGCAAACATGTGCAGCTCTTTCAGAGCAGTCACAAGTGTCTTGGTGGTCTCCCTCACTATTCCTCTTCTTTCATTGAGTTTTTGAGGAAGACCTGCTGTTAGGCAGATTGACATGTTTTATATTACTTCCATAACCTAATGTTGGATTCAACTGTACTCCTTGGGATATATTGGAAATTTTCTTGTATCAATCCCCCAACTTGTGCATTTTAAATAACCTTTTCAGTGAGTTATTTTGCCTTCATAACGTCTTGTTAACTAGGACACAGATTCACCAGTAACTGGACCCTTCTTATACATGTTCACAGTCTATTTAACACATTTATGACTTCTTAAATCAATTTGTTGTACCTGTGTTATTTTAGGTGAGTCACTTTAAAGGGGGTGAATACTTATTTGAAGATATAACATTTCTTTAGATGCACTACATATTGAAATCAATTCTATATTTTTTATATTAGTGGAGTTAATTCTCTTATAGTATTGACATGCTGACTAAAGTTTCAATTATATAAATTACAATACAACTGCATAATCTGACTTACTGAAATACCTATTTTCATATTTTTGTTAATACTATTTCTTCTTCCCACACACGATCAATGCTTGGAAATTAAAAGGGAAGTTAAATTTATTAAAAGATTGTCATAGACACATGGTTCTCCCACAAGAAAGACTGTGAGCTTAACAGGACAATGGCTTTATCATATTTTCACACGTTTAGTGTTAGCTGTTTTTCAATTCCACTTTATCTAAAAACTAACTTCATCAAAAACAAACCTGAAGCTTATGATTTATTTATTATTCCCACATGATAAATAAAAAAAATGACTGATTCAAGTAAATTTCTTGTCTATATTTCTCCATAGTGGTTGAAAACTAAAGATAAAGTGCACCGAAAGGTCACAACTTCCATTAATAGAAAACAAAGATGAAAATCGAATGTGCCAGTTGCTAGTAAATATTCAAATATCCTGCACTCTTTGTGTATTGTACTTGTATTATACACTTGTAGAACAGCTGTATACACATTTCACATTTTCTCCACCTTCAGCTTACCTGCTGTGCACTGACTCACTCTGTAGTTGTGGAGCCAATTAATTTTAATTAATTGGAATTATCTTTCTATATTTTATCTTATAATTATTACTAAATTATTTAAGGAAACATCTTGAAATAAAGACATTACTGCATGCTAAAATAGCAGACCCCTAAAATAAGCTGCTAGTCTTTCACCTGTGTCCTTAATTATGTGTTATTGTCATTCTTGTTCACTATAGTGTAGTAAGCAACCTTGTTTATTCTCATTTCTTCAAAACTTGAAGTTGACTTCTGTTATTTCCTCTACACTGTCAGCATAAACCTGATAAACCAATTTCAGACAATCATTGATGTTTTCAAGAATTGCTTTCAGAACAAAATGTCAACAATGGACACAAAATGCTTTAATGTAAAAAAAATGTACCATGAAATTTATATGTATTGAGCACATAATATGTGCTCAATACACATATACACATAATTGTTACCTATGTCATGCTGTCATAGACAACATTATTACATTCTGGCCCAGAGAAAACGACAGCATTTCTGAATCATGTTCATATATGGCTTCTTCTTGGCATGATAGAGCTTTAACTTGCATTTTTGGATGGTGAAGAGGACTGTGTTCACAGATTGATTATTGGAAGTATTCCCAAGCCCATTCAGCAATGCCTGATTTTAATGCAGTGCCATCTGATGGCCCGAAGATCACAGGTGTTCAGCTCTAAAATGTCCTTTTTATACCCAATCATGTTACTGACCTGTTGCCAGTAAACTAATTTGTTGCAAAATGTTCTTTCAGCTCTTTCTTGTTAGTTCCACTTACTTTTCCAGCTTTTTGTTTGCAGCTTATTGTAATACACCCATAACCTCTGTTTAGCATCTAAAGTTAAATTTACATTAAATTTAAAATAATATATTAATCAGTAGTTTTGTGTTTGACTGGAAGTAAGCTAAAGAATTAAATTAATTTATATTCAGAGAACAAACATCTAATCTGTAAATTTTAATAGTATTTTGCTTTATGTGCTGATTATACCCCTGTGTAAATATGCATTTATGTCTACACTGTGTTAAATATTGATTTCAGCTGCATACAGACATTTTTAGAGAAAGAAAAATCAATCAGTACTACAGTTTATTGATTGGCTGATTGCCTCGTGATGATCACAAGCTGGAGGCTCCTCTCACATCACAGCGTGCAATCTATAAATAAAGATGCCCACACACACACACTCACGCACACACCTGGTACATCATCATCATAACAAGTCTCAATGGAACCAGGCGAGTCAATGCAATGGCACAGAGTGTCAGGGGAGCAGGTGTTGATGCCTCTCAGAAATATAAGGGAGCTTGAGAAAGAGTGACCCTCCTCCATCACCACCTGTCTTTCCCTCCCGCAGCTAGCCATGATCCATTTACCATTTGTGTTCTCCTATATTCATCTTTGATCTTCCTTCTTTCTGTTAATCTTCTTCCTTTTGGACCTTTACTCCCTCCTATGCAGCTTCAACCTCTTTTTTGGTCAGTCTGTCCAGGTTCACCTGTGTCAGTCTGTGTCACTGTTTCTCGTCTGTTTCGGTCTCTATCTCACAGTATCCTGTTTAATCCTCTAGTCTTCTCTCCTGAAATCCCAGCAACAGATCGCACCATTCATGTGACATTCATACATACAGTATGCATGCATAAATGAGCGGTGTATTACTACTCATAGATAGGCGATGGCAGGGCTGAAAAACATATTTTTTTTATTTATAACACACTGCAGTAAATGTCTGTATGACAGACCTGCCACCACACAGTTTACACTTCAGCTTGATTCATTAAGATCCTGAAACTCCTGCCTTCATCAGTTCATCCGAACAGCCAGAAAGTAAAAAAATAAAACAACACAAAACAAAATGCTTCTGCTGTGCATTACATTAAAATCTCACTTTTTTATTTCCAATGAATCCACACTGAGCACAGTGTCTCCACAACAATATTATGACTCCTTTAAAATGCTGTGACTCTTGCCAGGGACCAATAGCACAATTCAAGTGACAGGCCTTTAATTTGTGCATGTGCTTGTGAGTAACTGATGGTAACCATGACATAATGAAGGGGTGGGGTGTCACATTAGTCAATCCACACAATGTGGTGGCCTCAGGGTGAAGTGGCTTGCAGGTTTAAGATCAGTTTATCAGTCTTAAAGCTCCTGAAAACAAGTTGAAAACCTACATCAGTCTAAAAGTCCTGCACAGAGGAGCTGTGCCAATAAGCAGTACACACACAGTACAAGACATATCCACATCAAGAAAGTCCACATCTTGTGCTCTGCATATGAAAAGTCTTATTTGTATTAATACTGATGTAATGGAGTCCCAGCCCTGTTGAGAAACTAAAGTTTTGTTGAAGTTGGAAAAATAAAAATCCTCTTTTGTTTGCATGTATTGCACACAATGGCTTTGGTTCATTTTGATGCTTTGCCTTGCTCCTCTCTTGTGTCCTACTCCTGTAGGACACAAAGCAGGTTTGCTTCGGATGATCTCCGTGACATCCGTGATCAGTGTCTAAATGCACTAAGCCTGAGTTGTGCACAGGCTCATTTCCATTTTAATTTTCTGGCACATATCCTTCTTCAGCAGCTGAGGATCTTGATGAAGGCTCGTCTGAACTCGATGTTGAAGGTGGTGTAGATAACAGGGTTTAGGGCACTGTTGACATACCCCAGCCAGGTGAAAGCACTGTAAAGAGCAGGAGGCACGTAGCATGTCCTGCAGTGGGTGTTCAAAATGTGAGTCACAAAGAAAGGCAGCCAGCAGATGAGAAACACCCCTGGAGCAAGCAGAGAGCAGAGAGGTATGGAGAGAGGACGACAGGGTGTAATGGAGAGTGTAAGTGGGACAGAATGAAAGAAAAAAAAGAGATTGGGAAAAAAGAAAGTAAGTAGATAAAAATGGTGAGTAGATGGAGACAATGTGAAACAAAGGGAAATGTGTTTAAAGTGTAAAAATGTGGGGGAGGAGAAGAGAGGAGAGAAAAAAAGAAACACTATGTGTTAATCAGGATCACAATTTGTGTTTACTGAACCTCATACTGCAACTGTTCAGTCATAGCTTAGGCAACTGCAGCTAGGTACGACAGATCTGTCAGGCTTTAGATTTCTCGTCATGGTTGAAATGGTGTGTATGAGACTGCAGCAACAGTAGTGCTGTTTAAGAGTCTTTTCAAAACTGCTGTCATTGGAAGACAGAGATGACATTTTCAACTCTAAGAGGTAGTATTAGCTAAGTAACTAACACTAACTAGCAGGCTAGTGCGGAGAATCCTGTGTCTGTACTGTATATTTTCATTTACAGCTGGAGACTAGTATTGACAACTACATGTGAGTGAAAAACCTATCACCATTAGGAACAGGCTTAGTGAAGGTTCACTAAAAACAGGGGTGGGCAGTTCTTTTTCCCAAAATTTTGCCCCATATTTATCTCTTTATAAAAAAAAGCAAATTAAACACTACAACAATACAATGAAATGTGGACAAAAGAATACCACTATTTAATTTAACATTCACAAAAACTGTTTCAAAAATGTGCAAAACTAGCATCCATTAACTATTTTTAAGATCAGCATCACATTAAAACCCAGCTTTGTTTGTTTGCTTTACCTCAGTTATTTTTTTGTTGTTCAGTGAGAGAAATCTAGGCTGTTTTGGGCCTGAACAAGTGCACTGAAGTCAGGTTGAATATCTGAGGTGGATGTGTGCTGTCCTGTATTTGTTAAACTTCATCACTGAGAATGTTTGTTCACATATGTAGGTAGATCCAAAGAGAACCAACATCCTTTGAATGTGCCTTTTTAAGTTTGGAAAGCTCTCCTCTTTGAGAGAAGAATAAAAATCCAGCAGTAACACTGACTTCACGGTCTCTGCCAGTAGTTCGTCAGACTGCAGATCAATGAGTTCAAGCTGGACATCACTGAATGCATTATCCACACTGTTAGTGAAATCGTCCTGAAAGTTCACCACGCAGTGTCCCCATCATGGATGAGTACCTGTGGAGGTGATCAGCTGATGGTGTGACTTCCTTCAGTAAGGGCATGTGGGCAAGAACGTTGCCCTCCAACTTGAGAGAAATTTCAACTTTCTCATGAAAGCATTCACCAGGCTGTACATTTAATCTACAAACGCCCTTGCCTTGCAGGGTGGTATTTAGTTCAGTCATTAGTGCAGTGACATCAACAGCAAAAGCCAGGTCTGCCAGATATACATGATGTCCTCCACCCTTCTTGTTATAGTTTGCCTGGAAAGGGGCACATTCATGAACACTTCTTTTCTCTCTGGGCATATGTGCTGCAGAGTCCACCAAACATTTTCTGACAAACTCCCCATCGGAGAGTGGCTGGCTGTTTTTGGCGATTTTGTGGGATATCACAAAGCTCGTCTTGACTGCTGCATCCCTTGATGTGTAAGCTTTGGTAAAAAAATCCTTGCTGCTTTTGCAGTTTAGCTAGCAAAGATTCAGACACTCGTACCTGTTCTTTATCAGTCAAGTTTCTGTACTTCTCTGCGTGTTTCGTCTTGTGATGGCGATTCAAATTATAATCCATAAACATCGCTATCTGTTCTCCACAAAATGGCACACAGCTTTACTCTTGACTTAATTAAATAAATACTTGGAAATCCATACCTCTTTAAAAAAAATCTGCATTCTGAGTCAATCTTTTTTTCACGGTACCTGACACCTTTAAGGGCTAAAGCAAGTGGTCCAACATGTAAGCCAGCACCTTCAAATGAGGGTGCAGTTCCTTCGAAATAATAAAAGTAGGGCCGGATGTGGCCCGTGCGCCGTACAATGTGCAGGTCTAACTAAAAACATCTTTGGTTTCCAATTAACCTGTATTTTGTGTGACATGCATATGCAAGTCTTGATGCATATGCATTACTTGGTATTCCCTATAGTGGTCGAAAGGATACGGTTTATGATGTATAAACAACTGCAGCATTGTTAAAAATACTCATTAAATTCAAACACTTTAATTGGGGTCACATCATCACAATGAAGCAGTGGTGAGTTGGCTGAAAAGCAGGCAGGAAATGGGCTGGACTGAGATCATCGTCTGTGCATGCACCTGTTTTCCCTGACATCACTGTAACATAATCAGACACCTCTGATTATATTTTAGTCCGTGAGATCTATGCGGTGCCAGTGGTAACTGGACCATTTAACAGAAACCTGGCTGATAATTGAAGCATGCGGAAGTTGTGTCAGTAGCTATGGCACGTCTATTAAACCTGAAGTGAGTCACATTTTTTCTTTTTGACATTTCAACTTGATTTATTATAGCACTGTAAAACTGGAAATGCACACAGAGTAAGCAAACGTGCTGGTACCGTCACGGTTATGTGACACTGCGGTACAGCTGAACGAGTACATACAGTGTAGCAGAAAAATGCTGCAGCAACTCAGCCATGTATTGCATAAAATTGTCTCTATTAAGTGTTGCCATGACATTTACCGTAGATTTACATTTCATCAGGTTATCCCAGTTAAGATACTCTCTACTCACCAAGCACAATGGCGAGCATCTGAGTGGCCTTCTTCTCCCGTGCGTGCATGCTCCTGAATCTTGGATTGTTGGTATGAGAGTGAGGGATTGGTTTGAGAGATGTGTGAGTTCGTCCGTTCGACAGATCCTTCACCTCGCAGCTCATCCTGACAGGAGGACGTTCGTTCTGGTTGTTCTCCACCACCTCCTCCTCCTCCTCCTCCTCCTCCCCTTGTTCCTGCTCCAGATCAAACTCGGTGCGGCCACAGGAAGCGTGGCTGATGCTGCAGTAGTTCTGTGTATCCACTGGGGGCATCACTGAGTTCTCCACTGGTCCCGTCTTTGGATGTTTGCGCCACAGGCATCCTGAGAGCAGGTTGGGCTTGGAGGAACCCGAGGGCTCTACACTCTGCTGTCGGAAATGATACACAATTATCATCAACTTGGATGGCAAAAGAGATTTGTTACTTCAGTCGCATAGTTAATGCACATAGCTGATTACGTTAATAACGTTAGTTAATTAAAGCTGAATTCATAATTTTATACAAACATTTGATCAAATAACTAATACTGTAATAATAATTCTGTTCCCCTCAGAGCTACAGATTGTTTTAGCTTCCTTTAGCTCACTGTTTTGGTTTTCTGGCCTGCAGCAATAAAGTCCCTTCAACCTCAAAAGCAGCACTGAGCCAACACAGTGTTGAATGAAAAGGTGGAAGATTCGGTCAATACATCTCAGAAGTGCTATTCAAACAAGCTGAAAAGAAAAGTGCCTCCAAGTTAGGTAGTTAGTATTCAGCAGATACCCCAAGATGTGACTACAGTGTATTATAATGCAATATACATTTTTTATAGCCTGTTCATTGATCTATTGTACCAGCAAACAATTCCACCTTCTAAACTGCCAACAAAAAAGCAATAAAAATAAACAAAAAGCATCATGAACTAGTTTAAGCATTGTCAAATATATGTTTCCACCATTTACAAATATATTTTTTCCTTTTCGTGGTCTTCTCTTACTCATACATTCATCTCACCACACATTTTCTTCAGGGAAAAATTACAGATTTGTATTCTCTCGGCTATTGAACAGTCTGAGGTTTATTCAGGTGCTGCAGTGCGTCACCCACAGACCGGGTGATGCAAGGAAACAAGCCACACTTCAGTATCACAATTTTCAGCTACTTCTCAGACCCCTGGCCTGTGACCGCACAGCAGAATGAAGAACTCAACTGTGCAATAACATGCACTCGGACAGACCCACATAAAATGCTAAAAGCAGCAACTCCTTGTGTGTCACCCAGACACAATACGCCAACACAGTCAATATGAGAGTTAGTCAGCCATTAGACTGCAACACTAGAGCTGCACAAAACATAATTCAACAGTCTCTGTCGTTTAAGAGTGTAGTGGTAGTCTAATGGTTACTGAGCAGGCTGGATAACTGCAGTGTCCCTGATTTGAGTCTGGCTGAGGACCATTTTTAGCATGCCACCTTGTTACCTGTCTTCATCTCCACTGTCAAACTATCAAATAAAGGTTAAAATGCCACATAAATAATCTTAAAAAATAATCCAGTTTAAAATAACACCTACCACTTTAATTCTTATGGGTGAAAGGTCTTGCTTTGCCTTGGGAGTTTCTTCTTGTAGACACGTTTCCTGGAAAAAACAAAGGGACGTTCAAGAAATACTCAAATATTCAAACCCACCTGTTTCCTGTCGCTCTACAGGTAAATAATCTCTGTGATTTGTTTGAAAACTTATTGACTCATCTGTATTCATCTTCAGCCATGTCAGATGGTGTTTTTGTTAAAATTCAAAGACATCTCACTTAATGTGCCAGACACAAACAAAATAACCGCATAATTAGGATTCATGTCTGTTGTATTTTCAGTCACTTTCACTCCGGAGCTAAACATTTTGCAACTTAATTAAAGCTCCCCACAAAAAATTAGTCACTTTTGAAACACAGGAAAAGCACAGTGACTCCTTTTTCAAACCACAACGCTGCTTCAGTTGACTCTCCAATTATGTCATTTCAAAACACTTTTCCATTATAACTCTGTCAGCCTGAACTGCTCCAGGACTTGGATCCTCCCACGGGTGTCTGCACTCATGGACGAGATCCCAAACTGTGGCTCAGCCACAACCAATTATCTGTAACCTGCTGTTAAAATGAACGACTTGACTCTGGCTCTGTGTGCAATGAAGGGGAAAAACGGAGTGGAATTAATCCAGCCACATTACACAGAAAGCTCCTGATTTATCTAATTGTGTCTTTTTATTCCATATTTTAAAAACAGTGTCATGCAGATACAAACAATGTAAACTAAATTCAGATTTGCACTGTAACAAGATGTAAAGAACTGTGTAATTGTGTTTGCTCTTTGGTTCTCAAAATGTATGAGGAAATTTGAATTTGTTGGCTGATAGGTGTAAATGAGCGCTAACACAGAGGCCGCCACATGCCTCTAGTTGAAATTGACTATTTCTGACTTGACAAGCAATTTTAATGAGTAATTTTAATAAATAAAGACACACAGCACAGTAATAATTCAGATATCCTTCTGACATCTCAGATGCAACTAATGCAAGTAACATATGGAAATGCATCATATGACAAAAAGCACTTTAACTGTGGTAAATATTTTAACTAATGTTTTTGACAACACTGTTTATGTCTATCACTATGATTAGATGTCTCATTTTCTACTCTAATTGAGCTAGTTATGAGGTTTTTTGCACACAGCTACTTATGGAAAGGTCTAATATAAAGGTGAAGTGTAATTTGCAAGTGATTATGAGGCATAAAGAGGGGAAAGGAAAATAAGGAAAAGAGATCATCTCTACATGCAGTGAGCAAAAAACAACGTATAACTAAAAAAAATCAGCTATTTAGCAGCAATAACTACTACTACTACTAACAATAATACTTTTTAAAATAAATATTAGCAAGTCAGTAATAAACAGGCAAGTCTACAATTGTCTGTAATTCACAATAATAAAATTTGTTATCAGTGTTGTAAGAAATTATTATTGATAAAATTCCAGTCAGAAGTTAAACTGAATAAGGAATCAGACAAAACAAATAAAGAAAGACAAACATCAGCCACAACATGGTAAACCAAAAGATGCTCCTATGAATGGTCTCTGACTTAAACCTTCAAAAAGCAATAGTCACAGTGGCGCCTCAACACATATAAAAGGAAAAAAAATTAATATAATGGTCTCACCACAGACGGTGGGGCCGAGCCTGGCTGGACTTTTCCACTGGGCTGACCGAATGAGATTCTCTTCCGCCTCATCCTGAGGAAGACGTAGATGCGGATGTAGACCAGCAGAGTGACAATAAAAGGCAGGTAGAAGGACACCACGGATGAATAGATCACAAAGTCGGGGTTGGAGATGGAACACACCATCGGGTCATCTGAAATAAAAGAAAAATATAATAATCACAGGCTAATAAAAGAGACAATAGGCATAATATAGAGCTGACATCTGACCATGGTGCATGCTCGTTAAAATGACCTTGAGGCTTTGTCTTCTTTCATATTCTGTGTGCTGATTTATACAATGTTATACAGATAAAGTCATAGGTACTCTGAGATGGAAGTGTGATTCATTCTCATTTACAATAAATGTACCATAAATTCAAACAAGTTGATATTATAATAGCAAACGGGACAATTTTTCAATCAATCAAAATTCCTGTAAGCTTGTAGTGCTGTAAATTAAATTTAAAGAAAAAAAAAAAGATGAAGGCACAGACCACACTGGTGAAATACATATTTAATGTCAGTAACATGCCAAGTAAAGTGATGTTCAATATTACCTGCCTAAATGTACAGACAGGTGGAAACATGGACAAACAGCTGAAGTTTGTTATATTTCTAGCCACAACACCTTAAGTTTTTAGGTTAATATTATTTATCCACAGAAACTTATATAGCATTTACATTCTCATACTGCACTTTTTCAGTCCACTACTTTTGAAGGGCGACAAAAAACTCTAGACCTTATGGGAAACCATCGTTCCTCCTTCCAGTGGTGATGCGTGGTTGCATACAGACAAAACAGCGAGACTACTGCAATCATTAGCCATTGTATTTCATTGTAAGTGGGTTAAACCAAAGCCCTTATCTCTGTGAGTTGCTTTACATTGTGTCTGACTAATGCTCTTAATTGTGTGCGTGCACTCATCCAATCTGTGCCACTGGCTGTTGAAATTAAAATAGCTACTAGTGATGTCGTTGGCATTTCTGTGTCCATTCAATTCCTTGGTTGGGGATTTTTCTTGTTCCCATGTCACTATGGCCAAAAACAGAAGACATGATTTTGTCACCACTGTTAACATGAAGACTTCCTAAAATAAAGCTCAGATTCATCAGAGACACAAGACGAACCATCTCCCCACCTACAGTAATTTTCATTTTAAATGAATGAGTACCTAAGTACATCAGGTTAGTTAGCTAAATAAGATAGATATTAATATATAAGCTATATTTGCAGGAGAGAAAGTGGTACAGTGGCTAACACTGTGCCCTCACAAGCCAGGAAGAAAGCTCTGCATGTGAATGTGAGTGTGATTGGTCTGTGTCAGCCCTCCAACTCACTGGCGACCTGTCCAGAGTGTACTCACCTAACATTAACAGGGACTGTCAACTCAAGGATAAGTGGGTACGGCTAATGGATGGAAATAACTAAAAGCATAAAGGTCACCTTTGGAAAAGTAGAGCGAATCACAAACTGTTGAGATGAAATGCTGTAAGTAAATTTAGTGCAGATCCACAAAACATGATTTTATTGCAGATGCACTAAACATCACAGATAAATGACACTGTCTAAAAACTATAACATTATATTGTAATGTTTATAATTATTAAACACTATTGCAGAAAAATTAGTTGCCATGCACAAGCCATTGTTATGTTTGTGGAAGATCTGACCTGGGTTGACCTTTGTGGTTACAACCAGTCATTCTTGGACAAATAAATAATTGGAGTAACTTTGTTTCTGAATTTTATTTGAGAAAAAAAAGTTTGCTTGGAGAAATATCAGTATGTCCATGCAGTGTGATGTATCATGTGCATCATCTGCAGGTATTTTCTCAGGATTGACAAAATATTTTCACAGGCTACTCCCTGTGACTACTAGATTGATTCTGACAAGCTAAATTGATGAAGTGTGCCTTCAAATCACATTTTAGCTTGCATTTCATATCCTGCTGCTGATCCTGAACAGCAAGTAAACTTAATCTTGATCCTGAATTTCAGAATAATATATTGCCTTCATGCCTTGCATCCTATTTTTCAGACTCAATAAGCCGACTGGAATACATGTGGTCAGGAAGACGAAATCTAAACCTCACCTGTGGTGTTGAAGCCAAATAGCAAGGGACAAGAGACAGCAAAAGCCAAGACCCACACAGTGGCAATCATCACCAAAACTCTCTTCCTGGAGCGATGGGTGGTGTTATACAAGACGGGCATGACCACTGCGGTGTACCTGTGGACACACACACTGAATAGAGTCAGTCCAGCTTAGAAAATGAGAGTGTTCAGGGGATAGGGGTTGACATTTGTACAAGGAGAAAGTGCTGATATAGAACATTAAAAGGAAATAATTAAAAAAGAGGAAGAGAGTGTCCCTGAGTGAAATTGGGCTTTAGGGAAGCAAACACATGCATTGCTGTGAGAAAGGGTACAATATAAAGACCAACAATGAAGCAGCAAATCAGGCATTTCTATTCAGAAACAATTTGGGTATTCAGCAATACACCTTAGTGGTGCTTTGATTTAAGAGTTAATCAGCATACTATATGCCAAGACTGTATAATGAGCCTGAAAAAACTAGGTTCAGCAATGGCTCAGTAGAGGCAGCAATTACACTGGACCCCTACCCAAAGTAGATGTGATGTTATGTTGTTTAGAGCCAGATAACTGCCATGATTGTTTATCCTCATCAGACTAATTACTTATTCTGTGGGCAAAACACAGGGCAAAATCCAGAGCCAAACACAGACACTCGCTAAAAATACCCCACCCTTGATGCTTTGCACTGCTCTACTCTGCTGCTATATTGCCGTCTGGTTAAAAAAAAAAGCAGAAGCTAGTGTAGTGGTAAAAAAATAATGTACATGGTTTATTGATGGTTTATTGACCAAGTATTGCCTGAAGTTAAAGTTGTATTTGAGGATGAAAGGCTCTACAGCTCTGAGTCACCACTCAGAGCATGTCCCACTGTGAGTATGTTCACAAAGACGCTTCACCTTGAAGTTTGATGCATTGACTTCTGATCCGGTGTATTTATACTGCCTTTGTTAGGACAAACCTTTTAACAGGTCACAAATCGTTGCTGCTATCACAGCAGGATTTGTTAAGATGATATATGAATAAGCAATCCTGTCACGAGGGTAATGCAGTTGTTGATGTTGATGTTGTACGCTATCAGTGAGACAAAAGGCCTCTGGTGCTTCGCATTAATTTAGCACTGAACAAAGTTTGTGACACTGCAGTGGTTTAAAAGACTCAATCAATCACTGAACAGGACACCAAACAACCTCATTCAAATTATGCATTGTACACAAAAAAGTTGTTTATTATAATCCACAGTGAACTATAAAACCTTCAGCTAAGTAATAGTGAGGGGTTATGAATCTTTTATTTCCTCTGTACATGGCCATGCCTTTAATATTAACCTTTTTTTATTAAAAGGCAAAGGCCCAAAATAGCTGTTGTAACCCTGTTAGCCTTTAGCTATTTATATAGGAGAAGAGATGGAAACGGAAACAAACCAAACCAAACACAGGTTTAGACTCAAAGCCTGCTCAATAAAAAGCACTTATATGTGGGGTAAATTTAACTAAAGAAGACAAGGCTGTCTTTTATCTCTGTGGCAAAGTCAGAAATTGGTTTTGTGGAAATGTACCTGTACAAAATAAGCTGCCACCTATTATTAGGTAGAACAGACATAAAAAAGCAAGTGATCACTAAACTGACATAATTGAATCAAAGACAAACACCACACGACAGAGCCTCAGTCAACATAGTTTTGAATGGTAACTGCAAAACCTTTGTCTGAAAGGAAAGAGGAGAACGATTCCTAGGCTGATCCACAGATACCCATCCAGTGCCTGAGCTTCTTAACCAGGATACAGTGGTCAACTGTACTGTATCAAAAGCAGAACTGAGATCCAACAATACTAATACAGAATATTCTCCTGCATCACTACTCACAAAGAGATAATTTAAAACTCTGAGAAGAACTTTTTTCTGTTGAGCCCAATCAGCAGAAACTAGAAAAAACTTTTAAAAACACTTTTTCTAAGACTTTAAGCCGCTGTAACTCTGTAACTGCAAAATAGCCCTGTAGCTCTAGGTCAAGGGGCATGAATGAGTTTTTTAAGAAAGGGCTGAATAATAGTGTATTTGAAATAGACTGGGCCAAGGGCAGATGTGAATGAATTATTGATTATAGTGTACAAAGAAGTGGGTACAAAGTCAATGGGACAAGAGGGTGATTTCAGGGTTTTAAGAAACCTCCTCAGAAAATTGGTGAGCTCTTGTAATAAAATTGTACACACACTCTCTCTGGCATTGTTGGCTAGGAAGGTCAAATAAATAGAGATGGAAATACCTGGTATATCATTAATCTTACCAACAGAGAAGGATAGAAAGTAGTTGCACTCATGAGCTGAAGCAAGTGAAAGAGCAAGTGATGCAGAAGCGACATTGTTACTTTAAAAAAAAGTTTATTTTAATATTTACAGTCAACTAGAAGATAGGTGGATTTACACATATGCTGAACACTGCGACTGCTCCGTATATACAATAACTCCTCCAATAGATATAAATCGTTATGACAAAAAGTTATAAAAGTTTTAAAAAGTTCAGGATAAAACAGATGAGTGATGAGTGAGATTAGAAATAATGAAGCAGTAATCACAGTTGTCAGAGCTGCCATCAATGTGAATGTTAAAATCACAGAGAACCATTAGTCTATGCAACTTGAAAGAAATGACAGAAAATCACTAAATTTATTTAAAGGAGCTTGTATGGCTGGATGGACGGTAAAATAATACACAGTGATTAAATGTGGCACATCCGACTTAGATTTTTGTTCTTCAAAACAAGAGAATAATACAGTGCTCAACAAATGACATAAATGTGGCCTGAAATTCAAGCCAAGCTGACAAAGTTTAATTAATCAGGCACATGATAATGAAATGGGCTTGTTCTGTGTTCCTCTGTCAGGTTTTGGTCAGAAACAAATACAATTTCTTAGACTGCACTACGTCATTTAGCAATAAAGATTTGTTTACAATGGAGCAAGCATTCACCGGCGCCATTGTATTTGGCAGGTGGCAGGTTCTCACACTGTTTGCTGTTTAAAATACAACTTTCAGGCTTTACTGGAGACCATATGGGCAGTCAACAAACAAATTCCATATAATGAAGCTTGAGGGGAACCACTCCCACCCGGCTACTACCCCACACACCAGTACATTTTCTGAAAATCATCCTGCTTGTTTTTGATTACTGTATCATCAGTTATCATGTTTCTAATCAATTAAATTGTTAATAGCAAATAATCAATTATCCATTGGAGTGGTTCACTGGGAAAAATCTGAACCATATTCTGCTGATAGCAGAGAGGGAGTGCTGTGGTCAGCTGGCACTTGGACTTGGGCAAAGGTGGACTTGACTACAGGTTTGCAAGTGGTAGTGTCTTGAATGCAGCAGAGATCCAGAGCAATTTCCACATGGGAAATTGCTGAACAACAGTGACCCAACAGAGACACTTTTATATAGAAAAGTCTAGTGACCATACAGAAACAAATTGATCCATAACAAACAAGCACAAGAAGCACAGAGCAACATGCAGGTAGGACAAAACCAGCCAGATAGATAAGGTCAATGCCACACTTAACACTTAATTAGCACACTAATTTAATTTGTGATAATATCACTATTTTATTTTGCACGATGTAAAATTTAGAGGCCATTGAGGCTGAATGCTTAATCTGGTTAATAATCCAGCACTGCACACGACAAGTGTGCTATGAAAACACTCGCTAGAAAGTCTGACTAACTTCAGAAAAAGAGAAAAATCCCACTGTATGCATACTCTGCACATATAGTCCTTTATTCTGTCACACATGAAGAAATACACACAGGCACAGCTATCAAGAGATTTGAGCACTGAACTTCTCCAGCTTGAAATATCAATGAACTGAAGTGAACAAAAGAACAAAACTGAAAATATGGAAATCTCACACGGATGACATTTATAGACGTCATGACACCGCACACAGTCACACTGCACACTCACCTGTCAATGCTGATAGCACACAGGTTGAGGATACTGGCGGTGCACATCATCACATCCAGCGTGACAAAGATGTTACAGTAGAGCCGGCTGAAAAGCCAGGCGCCGCCAACCACCTGCACAGGACAGACAGGGAGATTAACAACGCACACGTTTCTCTACCTCTTCTACACCGTGAAGTGTGAAACCCCCATCAAGCTCAAACACTCGCACGTGAGACAGAGAGGCAAAGAAGGAATAAAGTAAATATTTACACATACAGTAAGAGATGGTTTGGCCACCTTTATATAAATAAAAACATGTCTGATCTGCCAAATGTCCTGCCATATGCTAATATGGTTATTAATTAAAAATACATGTCCTCAGATATGACTATATGTGAGATAATTCGAAGTGGTCAAGTGAAGTGTGATTATAAGGGACATGTTGTTAGCAGGTAATAAGAAAGTAGACACGAGGGAACGTGGCTAACATGAGTTTAATGACATTTCATTTCTGAGAATGGACTTTAACCCCCAGCTAGACCAAAAACACCTCCCAGCCCCATATCTCCACTTCCATTCCCCTCAGCTGGGTACTGCTCAGGCTGACAGGCTCACTTAGGCTCCATAATGTCTGGTAATAACTGTCTGACAAAGATAAATGGGATCCAAGCTGCATCGCCTGACTACTGAATCTCTTAAATCCAGGAGGGAGAGGCGGCAGGCACATATGAGAATATGAACAAGCAGGCAGACACACACGTAAAGATAAAGAAGAATAGTCAGCAATCTCTCTCTCTCATATATAGTAAAGGTGTCATGTACACAGAGACAAATACAAGAACATGATTTCAACTTATACTGTGCCTAACTTTAATCCAAATCCCAGCCTAAGATAATCCTGAACCATAAAAATCAGTTTACTTGTCATGGTTAGCATCACTGTGCCTGTGAAAACGGTTGTATAAAGTCTTCTGTGCCTCTGCAGGAGCTTCAGAAAAGATCAAGTCTCTCTAAACAACCCTCATCATGTTGTAGTAATGACAGAAATGCAATATGAGAAATGCAGGATCGTTTTCAGAGCTTTACCAATAAGGTTGTGTCACAAATACATACTGCAAACTATTTCCAAGAAGGCTTTGAGAGTGTTCACATAGAAGAAATTACTAAAAAAGAAATGAAAAATTTAACAAAGAAGTTGTTGTGCATTCTAAATAACTGAAGATTGATCTATGAGTGTGCTTTTGGTGCACACTATTGATCCACTGTGCACTGCACAAAGGAAAATGAGGAGCTGCTCATAGCTGTAAAAGAAATTAGAATAATTTACAGGTAGTTTGCAGCCATGAGAAAAGCCAACGAAATAAAAAAAGTATTACATCTTCAGTAAACACACTTTTGAAAAGTCAGATTGGTTGGTATTCACTGGTTAACCATGTGACTTCAAAATGATAGTGCTGATTTTTTTACACTCACTATACACTGTATAGCATTATTGCATACAAACAGCACAGAAACAGACACTACACTGGACACAGCACGGGCATAATAAATAATATATCGATTCTGACCATTCTTTTAAATCTGTCTTTCAAAACCTCCAACTTTATGGAGGCTAAATATAAATCTCTGCACTATCCCTTTAATTTCAGTAGTTATTATTTACTATCTTTGTGGCATGGTAATATTATTAGGACATTTGATCCTCTTCAGAACAGCAATAACACCAATGGAAACAATTTACAACGTGTTTTATATACAGGGAATAACCACAACATTAAAACGACCTGGTGGTTTTAATGTTGTGTCAAACAGGGGTCAGCATGGAAAACACTGAATGCCTGCCATGGCTGACAGCATGATTGTCAGAAAACCACAGTGCATCACAGCTTGCTGTGTATGTGTCTGTGTAGCTGCATGTTGACCCATGTCCACCACGACATTAAGACACCTGGTGGATTAAAAGCTGGAGCTGATCGTGTGTATTTTTACTGCAGTAAAATGTAGGAACAGCAATTCAGGCAGAAGATAGAATATTGATTATAGAGAGTAAATGTAGTTTGATTAATTGACATGGGCTGAAATATAGAAAATAATAGGAATAGTAATAGGAACAAGAAAGATGAAACTTGTTTTTTGGAAATGTGAAAGCGATGTAGATTTGAAAGAGTGAGGCTTTTATTTAACTGCTCAATTGAAAGCATTCATCTAGGTAAAAGTATAAGTACGAGCACATTTGTATTATTTAACTTCATGTATTCTGTGAAATACAACACTGCTGATAAAATCTTGACCTGAAGGCAGAGGAACAGGTCATACACTGTATTTGGTGAGGCAGAACAACACCCTTTAGGATGAATTGTGGAAAGTCAACAATCAGTCATTGCTGCCAATACAACCATTTCCCTCAACAATAGTCATAAATCAACCGTACCATCCAGGGATAAGGTGGCTTGCTGAAGGGCACATGATTAGTACCTGTGGAGAGAGCGATACTCAGTCACTTCTCCGTCCAAGATGCACCCTGCAGAGGCAAAGCAGTAAGCCTCTAGTCATAACAAGCTGATCCTCCATCCTTCAGATTAGAGTTTGCAGGGTGATGGTACTCACAATGTCAGTCTTAAGAGTGAAAACTTTGTGCCTTTGACTCTGTACTAATATGATTTTTTCATATTAGTCGACTGTGTAAACTTCATAATTCTGCAGAATTAACTGGTATTGTACTTTTATTTAATACCTTTAATAACCAATTCCTTATTGGATTGCAAATCTCCTCTTTGAATCCAAAATGATGGGGTTACACTCTGATATGAAAAATGTAGCACATGCTTTTACAGCATGACTGCTTACGTGAAAGTTAATCACATGACTGAATCCTGCTGAGGTTCCTGGCTGCCTTCATTTACTTTTCATAGGATATAATCATCTTTAATTTGTCAGCTTCAGCTCACTGAGTATTACGTTTTTTTCTGGTTGACCTGCTGTTGAATCTTCTGCACACTGTGAGAAATAGCCCTTTCTGCCAACAGTGAGCAAACTTTGGGCAGCAGGTAGGCTGCTTGATACACATAACTGGACTTCCACCAGATGATTTTTAGACCTCATGTGGGCAAACACCTGCCCTTGAGCAACGCACTTAGCCTCCCCATGCTTCAAGGATACTCGTCTACAATATGAGCCTGTGTGCTTATGCAGTAAAGGCACCTTACTGTACATTTTCAGTGTATTTGTGTATTACTTTGATGAAATATGGATGCCTGCAGGTCATGTGCGCCGGTGCAGTTAATGGAGCTACTAAACAACAAGTGACATGAAGAGGTAGGTGGAGGAAATTAACATTTAGCCGATGAACTATGTTACACTAATGAATATTCTGTAAAGTGTGCATAAAAATGAAAGGGTTCAGACTTCAGGGTTTGATAAAATATGTAAATTCAAGGGTTTGTACCTTTAATAATTTGAAGTTCAGCCAATTACCTACAGCAGATGAGGTCATGATTTGTTAATATTCAATATGACTTTCAGCAATTACATATAATCTACATGAATAGTGAAGCACTATCTGCTTTTCATCATCATTTGTCACCCCCACAGCTGTCACTACATAATAAGCTCCAAATGTCTGCCATCTTTTTACTCTCTAGCCAGTTTCAGACATGCACTGCTTTCCATTAATCTGAACATATTAGCTAACTTTAACTTCTTTTTTCGTGTTGCAAAGTTGCTCCTCTCCTCTCCAGTGTCAGCTTCTCACTCACTGCCAAGCATCTGTATTTCAATCTTCTGTACTTTACTGCACTTTATCACACTGCGTTCTTTCAGAGCTGTAGATCAAATGGTAGAGCCAAGGCATAGATGATGGATATGGCTGAAATGGGTAAACTGCACAAAGAATGATGGTAGCAGCATCCACTTCTAGGCGGTGTTACATAACATCCACTTTAAAATCAAATCATGTGGGGCCAAGTCTTTCGATCAGTAGCCTTTAAAGTGATTTTTATGAGTAAGAGACCTTTGCTGTTTATGTGTCAAAAATAGAATTAGTTAGGTTGAAACAACATTGTAACTCTTCTGCAGAACTAGTTTGCAGAACATTTTGTTTATGTACTCATACTCAAACCTACATCATACTGTATGCCAGTGTTATTTTTTGTGCATTTGTGTTTTGCTCTGACTATTCAGTTCATTGTTTGGATATTAAAACCATAACCAGGGATGAAGCCTGCAAATTTGCTTCAGTTATATATATTATATGTGTAGCATTACTTACCTGTGTGGTCCCTGTCAAGTAAACAAATACAGGAAACAAAATATGCATGTTTGGACATTGCCACAGGACAGACAGACACCCTGACCTCCTCACCTCCAAGTAGACAGCCCAGGGCATGACCAGCGAAGCCACGAGCAGGTCGGCCACAGCCAGGCTGACCACCAGATAGTTGGTAGTGGTCTGGAGGGAACGCTCCCTTAGCACGGCCAGACACACCAGCACGTTCCCAAACACAATGGCCAGGATAAGCAAGGAGTACAGCATGGCATAGTAGTTCCGCTCCCCCTCGTCCTGCCCCAATGCCTCCAAGCTGTCATTACTCTCATCCCGTCTGAGGAGGTCTGACTCGTTCCAGAGCCGCTCTGCGATGCTAAACGTCGCCATGGAGATGTCCCAGTGACATGGGAGGTAAGATTTGGCAGACCTAACAGAGGATAACAATCACCAAATTGTCACACCTTCCCCTTATTTGGATTCTCATAGAAACACAGACATAACATTTTAACATCTCATTAGGAAAATGAAAAAGGCAGCATATTAAGGATCAGATGATGATTTCGGGTCAGAGGCCTACTGGGAGACATCTCCTGGCTCCTAGCAACAGCAGTAATATGGACTGACAAATAAAGCGGTTGAAGTGCATCCGTGCAGTAATGTTTTTTGCTGTACATCACTGGTGTATGATGTACACTGCCACAAGTTTTATTTTTCACGCTGAATGAAACTGCCTCCTCCAGATGTGACTCCTATAGATACAACCAACTTCATAAAGACTTTTTCTGTGCTCTTAACTGTAATCGTCATTGAAATTTATGATTACTGTAAATGTATTCACTTCCTTCCTCTAAGTTGCTTTTATCACAACCACACATTTAGAAACTAAGAAACTAAAAAGCAGAGATGGCAACTTTAGCCAGGGGTTGGCCTTGTGCCTGTGAGCAGTATCAGTGAGGTTAGCTCACTAGGGAGGGGTAATAAGTCTGTGTTGCCACCCTGAGAGGTCCTGTTGGCTCTGCTCCTTGCACTCCATCCTTCCTCTCATTTATTCCCAAACTCCCCAGTCTGGCTTCAGTACAGATAACAGTGCTGCAGTAATGCTCACACCTGTGTCTAGATGGTAAGGAAACTGATCCATCTTATCCAGCTCCGCTCTCTCTTTCTGACAAAACAACCCACCAAGGCCTGGCTTGAATCCAGGAGGCTTTTAAATATTTCCTCAGTCTATAGTTCCACTCACTTCATCAATGGCTCCAGTATCACATTATTGTCCAGAAGAGAATCTGAAGAAGCAAAGCGAAACCACTCTGCAATACCAATCACCTTGAAGTCTCCTAATGGGAGTGTAGCACTGAGTTTAGGGCAAAATTAGGTGTGGCAGGTCAGGAGGAACAGAGATCACTGGAGAAAAGCACAGACATAACCTATAGACTGTTTGACCACATGAAGCAGTGCATGGTTTGTTTCTTCTTGTAGTGCTCCCTGGGTTAAAGTGCTAATTGAAACCATCTTCCTGCTTCAGTCTTTTGTTTGCTCGACCTCCCTCTTTCATAAACCACCTGACCCTGCTCTTTAAGTGTTAATGTGCAGTGCTCTCACCCTCAAGGGTGTGTGAAATGAGTGTAATCACACCCTTCAATGCACAACACATCCATACATTGTTTATGTTCTGAAGCTTTTAGGAAAGATGCACTAGGGTTGTTTCACTGTACAATATTAACACCTTCGCTACATTATCACAAGAGGAGTAATAAAGCATGGGTGTGTTGGCTAAATTATGCAAACAACCTGTCAACAATCTGATAATTTGTGTTAATTTGTTGTCTATAAATGAGTTATTGCAGCTATGATTTGCGCTAGTTAACCATAACATCTAAATTCCATCAGCACATTGTCAGGCTTCACAATTAAGCTCTGACAAAAAAAAACATGGGGTCAAATATAGTCCAGTAACAATTAGGAATAATTAAGCCAAATTGTCTTCCCACAACATCACTTATCGAAGCGCAAGCAGGAAGAAACAATTAAGGATCAAAGCAGCGGATTTAACAGACACGAACCCATCAGCAGAAACAAGAAAACATTTCAAAAGGACGTTTAATGATTTTGTGTGATGTTTCCAAATGGAGAATAAGGTAAACAGACTTACAACACTGTTACTGTTCTCCGGTGAAGAATTCATCAGATGCCATCGAGGAAAAGCATCATCCGTGCAGTGACTAAAAGTTGTCCTGTTATCACGTCCAGCGCTGTGAGAAGAGCAGGAGGAGCGCTCGGTGCCATTGCGCACCGGGGACTGTGAATGTGGGAAGCTCAAAGATGAATCGCCGCGCACTTTCTTAGCCTATTTCGTTTCCCCTAAAAGCCTTGTGGCTCCGTGGCGGCCGCAACACGCGTGCTGAGCCTTGATTTTACATCCACACCGGAGGCGCGTATACGTGATGATACGTCAGGTAGTGTCTCCCTTGCTGCGTTTAGAGATGCAGTGGAAAAGAAAAGGCGATCATTCAAAACAAACTATTTTAATCCTTGGATAAAGTTATTTACATTATTTTGTATGATTCAAATTCACGGAGAATATTCAAATTCTGTCCTGTGGCTGTGTTTCACAGATATGACCCTGAACCAGTCTGGGTCGCGCTTCGCTGGAAGTGGCATCCGCGTAAAAATAGACTCATGTTGGCCTCATAAAACAACTAGATGAGAAAACCAGTAAGACCTACAGAGCGTAAATTAGGTCAGTCTGGGTCTATGCATGAATAAAAATGTATAGACACTCAACTGTGGTTCCGGCATACTATGGGTCTGTTTTCACGCCCACTTCATTCAACGTGTGCCAAAAAACCTTAAATGCTTATACAAAGTACCACGAGGTCGTGTCTTATATCTCACATTCCTAGACAGTGTGCTTTGTTTTGTTATCTTCTACATGGCATTTTCAGATAAGAGTAATAAGCCCCACAGGATCCCCTACAGCGCAAACAAATGCGATCTGGACCAAACCACAGTGAAGTGTACCAAAAGGAGATGCTATTTTTTCTCTGCGAACCAGTTCCAATCTGCGAAGTATCACACTTCATTGCAGAAGGAATTCAAAACCTTTCTCTAGCGTTTAATTACATTTTCATACATGATTGGGGGCAGGTTGTTATTGCTACATTAATATGACACTTGACAGGACCACATGGTTCAGGTTTCCAGTTTATTTATCCTTAATAAACAGATGACAAAGGAACAACCACTCTACACAACAAAGCTTCCCTTAATGTTTGCTGTGAAAATAATAAGCAGCAAGGGGTTTATTATAACTGCAGCAGCTAACAAACCGCTGCTCATTTTTCACCCCAACCTGTAGTCGGTTTGTGTTTATGTAAAACAGTGTCCAAATGTCCTTGGTGCTCAAATTTGACTCATCTTTCTTCTACACAGGAACATAGTTGCAAATATCTCCTCGCAGTGCAGAGCTGAAGTGAATCCTAATACATATTGTTGCTTGTATGAATCCATATATTCAAAACTTGACAAAATGGATTGCACCACCCATAAAAAACACTGAATTTTGACTTGCATCATACTGCACGGCTGCTTCCCCACTCATCTGAAAAACGTCCAATAAATTTTAATCTCCCCTGCACTTCATTCATGTAACCTGTGCAACACTTAGGACATCAATCTCAACATCTCCCTCATGAATGACATCTGCTGGATGCCTTTTTCCACTGAGTCAGTGACTTGATGATTGATATGTTGCAAAAAAGATGTTTTGGACTAGAGGCAAACTCCTCTTTCATGGTCAGATAGGGGGCATACAAATCTCACCATTACAGCCCTCTCATACCCTCCATAAAAACAGCATCAATTCTTTCACCCATGCCCACACACCTGCCGCATTATTTTGCAAATGGCCTATACGATATGGAGCAGTGTAGAAAGGTGGAGCATGAAATAGGATTTGTTTTCCCTCTGAATGAGAGATGCACACTTCCTTGTGCAGATCAGGCTCTTGGCAGCTGCTTGCAGAGGTGTCACTCATAGGGTCTATACCTGTTTACCACTCTGAAGGTCAGCCGGAGAGGGCATCACTGAGTAATCATAAAGCTTATGGAAAAAGTCTTTTCGGAGTTAGTTAAAATTGTGCTGCCACCTACTGGGTCAGAAACTAAACTGCCTTCATCCCACACAGAGTCACTATCTGTGTCCCAGACACTGTGACAATTTACTGACTCTCAGCATGGATGATTATGTTAAAACTGGAAAAGAGACAAAGTAAAATATATTCTAAGCACTTGAAAAATCTGTGAACTTGATGAACTTAATAACATAAAGGAAAAAGCTGCAAATCCAGGAAAATCCAAGAAATCTCTGTCTATTCTCGGACAGGTTGAATTGAAGAACTGTTCTTCCTTAAAAAAGCAGGGAAACCAATTATTAATAGCTTCTGATTATCAAGTAGAACTTGTACATACAGTTTGCACATTCAGATGTCAGTTTACATGCAGAGCAATAATCATCAACATGAATGTCAATGTTCTACTAACGTTTTGGTTGAGCTGTTGTTTTACTGGAGCACAGTGATTGTCCAAAATACAACAGAAGAAAACCCAGCGCATTATTGTTCCCTCCACTTTGTCCAATGCACCAATTCCATTGGCAGCAAAACAGTTTCATGACACTACCACCTCCGTACTTAACAGTGGTACAGTGTTACGGTACAGTGTTCAGTGTACAGGTTGAATATCTCTACCTGTGCTCCTGTACATAGCTTCACCTCTTAAGATCTTGTAATTACCATACATGCAATTGTTTGAACTGTTGATCTTGGAAGTTGTATAAAATGGCTCCATGTGACATTCCTGAAGGCAGCTTTTCAGTCCATGGTGATGTAAAGAGTGTAGACAGTAACCAGACCTGTGCCACAAGCACGTTTGGACAGGTAGAGGTATTCAGCCCGAGAACACTGCACCTTCCGTTAAATACGATGGTGGTAGCATCATGTTCTGAGGCTGTTTTTCTGACAGTGAAACTGGTACATTGTAATTACACATTTTGCATGTTGTTATGTTGTAATGTCCTCACATGTGGCATATATCTGTTAAATCGCTGGATGAACTTTCAGTAGGTAAACCATAACAATAAAAATGACAAAGGTGTATTCTTTTTTTTTAAGCTATACAGTCTTTGTTGCAGTATACATAATATAGTTGTAACATAATTTGTATGTCATAAACATACAAATTTACCATTTTAGACTTTTGACAAATTATTTATTTCTTATTAATGGCTGTTTGCAAACATAAAGAATATAATAAAAACAAGAAAAGACAAAAAAGTAAAGCAAAGTGTATTTTTTAAAGGGACTGTATCTAATTGCTATTATGAAAGTTATTGTGAGGTGTAGCCACTTTGACACTGTCTGGAAAAGGACCCAAACTGTCACTCAAATGAGAGGAAATTGGTCAGGAACAAACCAGAGACCGTCAAGCCACAAGTCTACCATGAGCTGGGTACTGGCTCCAGCGTCACCAAAGTCTACGGTGAACCCTGTTTATGACATTCTCATTGCACAGTATTCAATGTAGTATCCAATGACTACTGTCAAATGTTTTTTAGAGAGAGGTTACCAGCTGTAGGCAATTATGATTACTAACAAGAAGTTAAGAGATGTTCAAATTGGCAAATTAAGTCATTTCACATTTCAGTGGACATTTGCATATTTTTGTTCTGCTCAAAAGGCCACGTTGATAGAAGTTCAGTTTGTTTCAACATCAAAAAATGGAGGAGGAAAGAAAAAGTTTATGATCCAAAGCACACATCATCTGTCAAACATGGTGCAGTGTCATGGCACAGGCATATATGGCTGCCAAGAGAATGTCTTTATTGTCATTAAGCACGTACAATTAAATTGAGTTTGATCTTTCTCAGTGCAAAAATGAAGTGGTTAGAAAATTGAAAAATAACAACATCTAAAAAGGCAATAAAAGTGCAAATCAGACAGTAAAAGTGAAAATGATACATCCAAAAACACACAAGGCATTACACCTATTGCACAAATCCCTCATACGGTCAAACCTTGTGAGGCTTGAAGTGCAATTATTGCTTTTGTAAAAAAGCCTGTTTGTCCATGTCTTTGTTTCACTGTCTCTCCAGCCTGAAGGCAGCAGTTCACAGATATGGTATCCAGGGGTTAGGGTTACCCTAACCCCAGTTTGTGGTTGAGGTGGTTCTTCCTGAGGATTCTTAAGAAGTGGAGTATTTGCTGTGCCTTCCTATCTACTGCTGTGGTGTTGGAGTGACAGGTTTCCTCAACAGAATCATGTCACTGGTGTTTATTGATGAAACAAAAAAAAGCTGTAGCTGGAGGCAGCCACAGTAAAAAGAGAAGAAACTCAGCATTTGGTCATGTCCATGGATTCCAGACTATAGGTGTTGATAACTGTGTGCCTATATTTGCCTTAAAAAAATTAAGTTTTATTATATTTCTGCAATTGCATTTATAGGTTTGTTTGCAAACAAATAAGAAGAATTAAATAATTTCTCAGAAATCTGAAATGTTAAGTGTTGTGTGTTGATTTTTATGACTATAATTAGAAAAAAATGTTATTGTGGCATTTACTGTATAACTAGAAAAAGCGTGTGAAAAGTGACATGCGGTGACACGATGAATCCTGTATATTATTTATTCAACATTAAGCAGGATCACATTAATCAGTTTGTTACGCAAGTTTAACATTCAACTTACAAACATTATACAGTATAAACCATGAGGTTAATCAAGTTTGATTCCAGTGGGTCATCTCTTACATTTACCCTGTAGTTTCCTATTTGTAGTGAAGACGTGGGACTGAAGGGCAGAATTCTGGATTCATTTTCCTTGCTTCTCTGCCCACTCACAGTATCCTCCCTCATAATGTCTTGCCCTGAGACAAAGAACAGACCTTAGTCAATGTTTTTGTTCGGGATAACCTACTTAAAGGTAACCCAGCATTCAACAGGCTGAAGCAGCATCTAAAAGGACATTGTACTGTAGGTGTGGCACCAGGCATCATTAATAATTAAATCATAACAGGCAAAAAGTGTCATTATTATGCTGGATAGCTCCACTACAGCCCATGCTATGGTTTAACAGCATCCAGACATATTCTGACCTTTATCGGAGTACGTAATAAATGGACTACAGAGATATATACACTCAATGACCACTTTATTAGGTACACATGTACAATCTAATGTAATACAACAGAGGAGCTCTACCATGAATTCTACTTTAACAAGGTAACAGTTTCTTCTTAAACTACCAGAAAGGTGATAATTCTAATATGTTCATTATTGAGGTCATAGTAGGTGGTGGAGTAGTGCTGGAGACCAATGCTGAGAATTCATAAAATACAGGTGTATGTAATAATGTTATTTACCTGCCAAATCCCAGCTGATGGGCGATTTCTAGAGCTTTAGCGCTCCTTTTGCCAGTTCTGCAGTGAAACACGATGTTGTCATCATTTTTTCCAGGAGCCTTCACTTCAAATTTCTGCTTAAATTCCTCCGGAGACAGCTTCAGAATCCCCTCCAGGCTGTCCACTGAAGTTCACATCAGCATGCACACAAAAAATGTAAAAGGAAGAAAAGGTAAAAACCCATATAAACAACCGAAGTATACTGTTTGCACAATTTTCCACTTACATGGGAGGTTGACAGCATCTGCAATACGTCCAGCCTTGTATTCATCGGGATTTCTCACATCAAAAAGCTGAATGTTGCGGGCTGACAGCATAGCCTTCAGCTCTGAGTATGTCACCACCGAACCTGAAGTGGAAACATAAAAAGGTAACACATACTCACACTTCAATACAATGTAAATTCACCAACTGGAGCCTATTAAAAGCTCCTGCCTGTAATAACATACCTGCCATCTTATTTAACTATAACCTGTGTTAATTTTACTCTCAAAAAAACTAGTTTTCACAGCCGATACTCTCTCAGATCAAATTCCTTCTGCTTAAAACATTAAAAGCCAGAGTCAAATAAACTCTTATCGATCATAAAAACACTGATAAATAAGCTGCAGACCAATCAGTGTGATAGTAGTAGTAAATGTACAGACTTTATTAATGCCATAAACCACTACAGCAACTTTTCCACAAAACATTTCTGCAGATGTAATCACTATAGAATTAGTTTTATGACACCTAGTAGATTAAACATTCACTCCTAAGAAACAAACGCCCTCTCCTTGAGTAATATTACTGACGTGCTGATTATTACTCATTGATAGTAATGACCAGGAAATACTTTACCGTTGTCGGACTCCTCTCCGCATTTATGATCTGATGTTGTAAAAGTCCGAAAAAATGAGCCAAAGGCCGGACAAGATTTGCGGTTTACTTCGGCGATAACTTGGCAGAAGCTTCGCGAAATCACCAAGGACAACATGGTGAAGACAAGAGCTATATGAAGAGTGCCGTGCAGCGTACTCATGTTTCAAAATAACCTTTACGCTCTGTGCGGAAGTCCTCTTCTTCTGCTTTGCAGGTGCCCCAGACTAAATCCTGCACCGCCGACAGCAGGTTGGGAGAGTTTATGCCTTCACGGAGGAGTCA
Source organism: Helostoma temminkii (assembly GCA_900302695.1). Classification (NCBI taxonomy): domain Eukaryota; kingdom Metazoa; phylum Chordata; class Actinopteri; order Anabantiformes; family Helostomatidae; genus Helostoma; species Helostoma temminkii. Next base: position 1,984 of record OMLM01013968.1, on the reverse strand, counting down.
GGTCACAAATGACACAAAAATAAAATGTTCAAATCAAGGCATAATCATTCAACACAATTACATAATTTTTTTAAATTATATGCGCAGTTTAGTAAAATGTAAAAGAGTGAAATCATTTGAGGTTTATTTTTAAATTAATTTAGAAGTCTTTCAAAAAAATACATTTTTTTTTTACATTTTAAAAGTAAGTTTTAGATTCTATTTAAATAACAGCAGACTGCAGGCTGCTGGAAGGGAGTGGAGGATGAAGCGTTAGATCAAAGCAAAAGATTAAAGGTATTAACAACCATGTTTATCTAGAAGATCATTAGTAATGTTGGGTCATAATGCCTGGCTTACAGTTGTTGTGCTAATTCATACTAAAGGATAGAGGTCAGGGCCATGTGAAGACCAGTCATGTTTTCCAAACCTCGTAAAAACTTTTCTTTATGGACACAGTGTTGTCAACACAGTTTGTTGGATTAAGGGGCTAAACAAAAACTAAAAAACAATTTTTAATGAATGACTGAAAGAAACAATAGAATAATGTTGGATTCTGGACTCCGACTGGAATGGGCAATACAGAATGATTGGGAATTAGTGCAGCAGGCAACTCAGTTAAAGGCTTTTATGTCTTCTTCTAACCAGATGACTAATCTCAGCCTCCTACAAAATCTACTCAGGTAAAATTTAGAACATTGGTTGGCAGTCAACAAATCACGCTTTGTGTGCTTGCTATCTTGCAGGGATTCTTTATGGAACAGATTCCACAAAACATAAACACAAATGCCTCAAG
>OMLM01013967.1:0-44337 GCA_900302695.1 Helostoma temminkii | reverse complement strand
GATGGTGTTTTCTTTACTACACTTAGGATAAATTTCATTGATAAATAAAAACTGTGTGTAGAATTACTTTTAAAAAGCATTCTCAATTTGTTTTAGTGCCTAAAACCTTTGCACTGTACTGGTTAAAAACCCAATAGATTATTTAAAAAGGAATGCAAGCTGTTAATGTATGGAGTGGCCTTGAAGTAGGAATTCTTGTTGCATTTATAATAAAAACAGGTACTACAGATGCTAAACACACTAAACACCCCCGAAAAGCCCCCAAAGTGCTTAAACTGCCCCATAACCTAAAGTGCAACCATCAATAAAAGAAAGACAGGATCTTTTTTAATCCATGTGCAGCTATAATAGTCTGAACAAAGTTCAAAGTCTTTAATTTATGGCAGACCCCATTTTACCACTCACTGCTGTGAGAGAGTTTAGGTTTAAAAGACTGAGACACTTATTTTGAAAGACAGCTGCATGAATGCAATAATGAAGCAGTGACCATTAGAAAATGAGCTAACTGTCCTATAAAATCTGCCCCTCACCTTCACACTTCTGAGGAAATACATTGTCTATATTCAGAGATTTACCCTAACTTTACTCTAACCTCAACCCCAGCCTTTATCCTCACTCTAAATATTTCATTCGGAGACGTTCTGATTTTGTTCACCAAAGGAAAATTAGGCCTTGAGAGAATCTTAAACAGATTTACAATCTATTCCCATAACTTAACCGATACAAACATACTTAGTGGTGTTTTACTATAGTTGCGAGGACACTCGCAACTAAATTCTAGTCCATTACCTCAAGTACAAAAAGAGGAGCCTCAAGGCATTCAATTATCAAAAACATATTTGGAATAATAATGTAACTTAGCTTGTTAAAAACCACTATTAAGACGGTGATGTAAAACAAATACTTGTCTTTGACAGTAGCTCACACTATAAAAACACTTGGTGTAAAGGTGCAACCAATCAAATACCTACAGTATCAGTCAATAATACTGTAAATTGTTTTATTTATATTTTTTCTTATTAATTTGTAAGAACAGTGTTCACTTTTCCTCTGCAAATTGTGGTTAGCAGTGGAAAAAAAATCTGCACCTTGTTGTCAGTGTTTGATATTAATGTCCAAAGAAGACATAAAGCATTGCTAGTTTTATCATTACTTCATCATCTCAAATCTGCAAATTCATGTTTAAGGTTCAGAATGAACCTAAAAACATCTGTGGGACTGGTGGTTAAGTGGTTAAATCATGGTATGTGCCACCACTGTGCAGTCACAAACACGGGTGTTTTCAATTATTGTGATTAGACCTTCTTTCAGGAGGCAGGGGGCGGGACAAACAAGGTTTGTGGAAAAAAATGTGATGCTGTGTTTCTTTTTTTATAGAGTGAAATTAACGTGTTACTTATATTTGAGAATTGAATGTACATGCAGTCTATGTCTTCATTAGTCACACAAGAGGTTTCCACTGTTGCATCAGACTTAGACTCACACATTCATACACTGAAGTCTCTCTATATAGCAACTGTTAACTTAACTATTGATAACAGTTGATTTGACTGACTGAAGCCCTTATATTAGCTTCAGGTGAACTTAAATTATACTGGAACTGTATTAGGAAAGAAAAAGGACAGTGTGAACAGAAGGAAACATTTTTTGTATTTTTAGTTTTATTGTATTTATAATATAAACTCAAATTGATATACTTATACGCTTGCACAGATCAGTCAACACAAATAATTGCATTAGTGTTTGCCTCCAATTTGATATTGTATTATGGACTCAAATATAATTTTGCATTAGAAAGAAATTGGGGTTAAGAGTAAAGTTCAGCAAACACGACAGGTCTTGTTAATGGCAGCCTTCTCTACTCAGGCTAATTTTTTTTCAAAATTAGCTTAAAACTTTCCTTTGTGATAAAGCTTATAGTCAGAGCTGTTTCCATCTCTTAGTTATGCTGCTACGGATTAAGACTGCTGTGGGACCTCCCTTGACACACTACCCTCTCTCCTCTTTTCTCCATCTTCTCATATCAACACATGCCAGAGCAGCCTCAGTTACTATTGTTACAGTTACTGTGACTTGGCTGGATCCCACCCCAGGCCCTCTGAGTGGCCAGTGAAATCCAGTACTACTGAAATTATTGGTGGGAAACAAACTATTAAAAAAAAAACCAACAAGTTTTATGTCTTTGCCATTTAAAATGACCTAGACAGAATCCCACACATCTAGTGATGTGCGGATGTGGAAATTTAGCCAGTTTCCTTTATTTCGACACCGGAGAGTAAGAATAAATGAGGCCTGAAGGGCCCATGGGCCTGCATTAAACCAGGATTTGTCAGCAGAATCAGAATCACAAGGATTTCAGAGTTGTGACCTGTGTCCCACTTCATGGGTTGAGGAGGTCTGCCCAACTTCAAGGAACTCCTTCAGAGTTTTAAGAGACAGACCACATAGGTCCACAGTAGATTACCATGCAGTGCTGGTAATTTGCTTAATGGAGCATCCGGTGGCTCTCATTAGCTCAGTCAAGAATATATTTTTGTCATGTGAAATGGCACATGCATAACAAACTTGTGTTAGATTTATTAACTTGACATCCAGAAAACATCACATCTCATTTTGGTGTGTATAGCAGGGTCAGTTGGACATGAAAGACACACCTCAGTGTCTTTCAGAAGGCCCAGCTCCGTTACTGAAACACAGTGAGAGGGTGGAAAAAGCCTGTAATGTGTCACATGATATGAAAGCTGCCCTCAGATGGAGCTTTAATGAGTACTTCAGGTCTGGACAGTGTTCTTAGACAGCTCATTATTCTTCCATTGGTGGCTGGCGTTCCACCAAATCTACATCTGCAGCCAAACTGGCATTTGTACTCAGGTCTTGGCTGCTGTTCATCCCTCTCTACCCAAATACAACTGTCAGTGAGTGAAGCCCGTGTCTTGTATCTTGTTACTGGCACAGAATAACCAATATTATCTAAATTAAAATTAAATGCAGATCAGAGCAAGCTGAGACACGTGTGTAATTATAAGAAGAACAAAAATCCAGGAAGGGTTAGGGTTATTGTTTATATGGTGACAAACTGAGAAGCTCATTTTGTTTAGTTTTATAGTGTAATGAATTGCAATTTACATCAAATGATCCCCACTTTCTTTCAGTGCAGTTAATCAAATCCACAATTGAAACTACAAAATGGGTCAGTGAATGCCAGAATAACAAACCTTTTGTGGTCTGCCGCCTTGTGTTTGACATATGGCAATTTTCAAGCAGATAAAACTAATTAAAGGTATTTATAAGTTAAAAACAAATAACAACAAAACAACAAACTTTCAACAAACATTCCTTCAGATCAGATTTTGCTGTGAGGCAGTAGGCAATGAATATAAGCCGTTGTTGTAGTTTACATGTTGCCTTAGAAATGAAACTGCTTTATTTGCTTTCCCCCCCCCCTTTACTGATCAGCTACAACATAAAATCTACCTGGTGGTTTTAATATTATAGTGTCTAGAGGCATGGTGGCCATGATTGACAGGTGTCAGATCACACCACACATCCCAGCTTAGAGCCTCATAGCCACAGGCTGGTCGGAGTGTCCACCCTGCGCTGGTAATCTAAAACTAAAACTAAAAGCTTGCTTGGAGGAGAATCTGCTGAGCAGGTTGTCCAGATGTTGACTGATTATAATCCACTAATAATAACATTTCCTAATTAATTCTCCTTTTTATAAACAATAAACAAATCAAAAACTGTTTTAGTGAGAAGTTAGTTTGTTTTTATAAAAAGCTGCTGGTTCGGCTCTGACAAAGTCACGCAGCTCATCTGCTATGTTACACACACATTGGTCTTTCTGTAGTTTTGAAAAATGCATTCTCTTGCTGCCAATCTAATCTCAACCATCACAGTAACAACCCTACAACCCAATTTTGACCATAGCCGTAAAACTAAGTTATAACACACAGACAGGCCTTTGAAGTTGGAAATGTCCTCACAATTCAGAAAAGTCCCCATAATGATGCTTTCAAACTAAAATGTGTACAAACAAATATAAAACATAGCATGGCAAAGTTTTTGACATTAAATAAACAGATGCTCAGTAGCAGTTGCAGGATGTGTGTGTGTGCGTGTGTGTGTATGTGTTTGTGAACACAAGGTTCACAGCTGGAACAACTATGTGGGCTGCATGAGACTACATTTTTCAAATTAGAAAGTCGTTCTTTGTTTCATTCCTGACGGTGCTCTCATCCTCTGAACCAGACTTCTCAAACCTCATAGTAATTTTAGTTAAACTTTTCAATGCGCACTACTGTGCCAAAGTTTTAGGCACTTTACATGCTGCATTTCTGTCTGTCTTGCATTGCCACACGAGTAACAGATGGTGTCATCACTACAGGTTCCTGATCATGGAGTAGCAGAACACAAAAGACTGCAGCAAGTTGTCCAATGTTTGGGACCAACTACCAGTCAAGTGCCTTGAAAAACATGCAAGTTAACAGAGAAAAATTGATGCTGTTTTGACGACAAGTGATCACGGTAAATATGGATTTGATTTAGGTTTTTTTGAAGGTAACGTAGAACTATGAAGTAATGATTGCATTTAGGTTTGGTTTTGGTTCAGTGTCTGGCCCACCTTCTCAGGTGAGCTGCTGCCACTTTGCTCATGAAGTGCAGAAGTTCAATATGTCTGAGAAAAAGTGTTTTTTTTAGCTGTGAAGGAAATTAGCCTGAAAAATAAAACACAACCATAAAACAACAGAGTGTAGCAGCCGACTTTGAGAAATGTTCACACAATTTCACGGACAACTGTTTTTACAACTTTCCCAGGAGTCAGCATGATTTTCTGCCAGTCTATTCTATCTGTACCTAGGAGAGTGGAGGAATCAGAAGTGGGAACAGTAAGCTAAAATATGTACCTGAGATATTGTTTTGTTTCAATTCTTTAGTCATTACTCTACTGCAAAGCACTCGTTATTCACAAGGCGAAAGCTACAAAAACCTACAGCTGTGTTCCAATCAATCAGAGAATGGACTATATTCCTATACGTAACTCATTTTATTTATTTGTTTTATTGAGACAATAAAATTAAAATAGTGGTGTTTTGGAGTTAGTTTTCCACAAGATAGCTGATTAAAATTAGAGTGGAGTGGAGAAGGAGCTTGAACAAGACTTTTGAGAGGTGAGAGGAGCCGTTGCAAAGAGTGATTATAGCATATTTGCAGTTTTAGTTTTTTTAGCTTGAAAGGAGCCCTAGAGTAAAATATAAACCCTAAAATTTGGCATTATATGGCCTCTTTAAGGTAATGCAAACACATACAGTGTGGTGTGGGGTTTCTTTAAGCAATCCAACTCTGACTTCAGTCACGGACACAGTTTAAAGGAGCAATATTATGCTTAATTTAGAGTTTATGTTGGGGCCCCTCTCAAACTAGCACTAGCTGTGAGTGGACAGCTGGCAGCTAACTTTAGAGGGCGGGTGGGACAGTGTACTTAGTGGGTGTAGGAACCAAAATGGATGGCCAGTTATGAACTGGAGAATGAAGCAAGTTTGCCAGCTTGAAACAAATGCACAGGTTCACAAGTATGTATACATGTAACATCAGAATATGCGGACCATAATATGACCCCTTTAAGGAAATAGTACTGAAAACATAGGCAGTCAATTTTATTCTCCTCACATAGTTAATCATTTTAGAGGACCTGGAAAGAACCTAATGGACCAGACTTTGACAAAAAGCACTTATGATGTTCACTGTAATTGATGGCCAAAAGGTTCCAAGTTTCTGCAAATGAATTTAATTTGATAGATGAAAGTCACCTGGCAGGAAAGGGAAACAACACTGCACCATTATTTGAAGAGAGGTGAGCAATGGCAATGGTTTAAAATGATGACAATAAATACTGGTAGGACACTTAAATAGTTTATGTAGAAGGGAATCAGATAACCATATGTTCCTTTCAACCCCTCTCACCTAATGTCATAACTGAGCTTCAGCTTCATGAAAACAGTCAGACCTACTGTGTGCAGGTAAATGGATCCATATGTCACCTCTTTTGTATTCTCTTTCCACTGCCAGAGTAAAGTGCACATTAGAGGTTATGGTTGTGTGTCTTCATCAGTTGCATTCCCACCGGGTCCCCTCAGCAGGGGACAAATGCTTAAAAACCATTTAGCCCACTTATTATTTCCTTGTTTAAACCATAAAGATTACCAGAACATCTTAACATGTGGATTTATCTGATGAGTGTTTCCTGGAGCTTAGTCAAGTGATTCCATGAAAATTTACCATAAAATGCATTATGGCATTGAAGCACTTATACATTGTATATTTGCTAATACTATCACTTTCAGTTATTTATTTAACAAAATGCTTTATGTTTGTTAGACCTGTCACACATGCTGCTTTTCTTTGTTGTGCAGCATTCCATATTCAATACCCAGTGGACTTTGCACAGCTAAATTAAACTGTTCAGGGAAATTTAGAAGTTCTTGTCTCTGTTCAGTCATTTATACATTTCTTACCACTTTTTTTCCTCGAGTCGCACACATCAAACAAACCCCACCAACAGCAGAAGTTATTTGTCATTTGTGCTGGTTTCATCAGTCCTCATCAATTTTTAATTTGTAAGAGATTAAGTTATAAAGAAATTGAATAAAGAAGATGATAAACTATAGACCATGTGTCAGCATGTCGGTTGGGACGCGCTAACTAATTTACAGTTTAGCTTTTCACAATAATGTGTGTAACACAACTTTACAGACAGACAAGACAAAACATGCATAGAAACATTTAATAATTAATACCTCTTAAACTCTAGTCTTTGTGGGAGAGTCCTGTGCTTAGTGCCACTCACCCATCTTAACGTCCTCCTGGCAATATAAGAAAACAGCTGGTGGCCATGTTCTGTTCACTGAAGCAACTGCGTATCGTCAGATGGTAATGCATACTCATTGGTGGTTATTTGCTGCTGTTACAAACAACTTTTAAAGTTGTATATTACAGGAGGACAGACTGTTGGAAGATGCTGGACTGTATCCAGTCACTCAGTGGGTGAGTTTTTCAAAGTACAATAACCATGGTTTTAGTAAAAACTGTATTTTTAAATGTTAATAATAATAGTTGTGAATTTATTACAATACTTCTACATGTTAGAAGCATTGGGTCTTGTTATTTATAGTACAAACAGCGACAGGAAAAATGTTGCAAGATGGTGACATGACATGAGCTGAAACAGAAACATTGCACTTATACAAAATGCATCGTAACCAACTGGCCACTGGAAGCATCAACCTTCCCTTATTAAAGCTCTGACTGGCTCTTAAGACAACTGCCAGAATAATTATTCAAACTTTTAAACAGGATCGTAGCATAAAATGTGCACTAATTCAGGAGTCTGGGACCTAAAGAAGAAACTGTGGTAGCTAGTTTTTCTAGAGCATTGTAAATTAGTTTAATGCCAGTAAAGTCACCAGAGGAAATCCTTACTGCAAGAACAGACTCATTAGACTTCATTTATGTTTCCTGACCAGCAGGACAAAAGTTTACTTGACAGCGTTTATGTTTTTTTCCTGTCTGACACCATTAATTTTCCCTACACCATAAACCACCATAAACCTAAATTGCTTATTTATCAGGACATCTGTCTTAAATAAAAAAAAGATTTGGTGCTATTTACTTCCACCAGTGCCATTTTAGTAGACAGAACGTGATGCGTAAAAACAAATAATTTTTTTAAAAAATAGACCACGACAATTTAATACACTGCTTGTTTGTAATATTACAGGTAAGTAATACAAATAAAAATAACTGAAAAACAAACACATCTATATGTACTTTAGGAACAAAACTTGAAGAAAGGAAAGTTTTTAATGCTTGGACTGACGAGCTTTTGTATTCATTTTAACTTTCTTGAATTAATAAAAGCGGTATCTAAAGGCCAACATCAGAATTTTGTTTACTCTGCATACCGATTCAATTTTGCAAATGTTCAGGATCCTGTTAGGAATGTCCTCCGGTTATGGCATTCTGTATGGGGTGTTGGGACTGTGTTGTGTGAGTCATACCGCAATGTCCATCTGTTAAGTATTGCAGTAATGTGTAAATGTTTTTATGTCTCTGCACCTTAACCACAATTAAATACTCTTAGCAATTTAGCTGGAATTCGGCTATATTGACACTTGTGCTGGAGGAAAGTCTCTATGTGCCTTTGAGCAGGAACATGGAGATTTTCTAGAAAGTTCTAAGAAAAACAGCTTCATTGTTATTTTTCCCCTTTACTCTTTAGACAGTGTCCAGCTGTTGTCAGTAACTTTAGCTGAGTTGTAGCATTAGATTATATGCTAAACACATCACCTTAATTATGGCTGTTAGCTCATATTACACCTCGGAGGTGGTCAATGTCAAAATATTTACAGAACTAGAAAAACCAAATTGCAATTGTATGACTCAGTGAAGCTGTAGTTTACATAAATGTCTCTCCAGGCTATTTTAATGTAATAGTAATAATTATATAATAATAACAATAATAATAGTTCATACATGGGGCACAAGTTGACTCTGCTAGATGCAATAAAATTAATCTAGAGGCTGAATACCTCAGTCACTGAGGTATAGCATTGACAAGAAAGGGACATACATGAGACCATGAAATTTAATCTCCAAAATTTTAAAATTCCATCCATGAGTCCAAGACATTTGGAACAAATACGAAGAAATTTCCTTATGGAACCCATGTGTTATCATGTTCACAAGACAGGGAGAGAGAATAAGACAGACCTGAGGTAACAGTTAGGTCAGACCAGTCTAATTAGTTCATCCTTGATTATAAGTAGAGTAAATAGACATCTGTGCCAAATTCAAAGAGATGTGTCAAGGTGTTCCTGAGGAAACTGTGAAATACATTAGAGATGATGTGTAACCAAAATCTGGACGAGTCCAAGTTAAAGTTCGTACCATATTTGAAGAAGTTGTGAGCATGATATCTGGGACGGACAGACGGGCAAGCTGAAAACATACCTAACATATACCAAATTTTGTTTGTTTGTTTGTTTGTTTCTATTACTGCTTTGGAGATGCTTTTTGATGATGACAACAAAATCAATGCCAGTCTTACAGTAGTATGGAGGTATGGGATGTACTGCCTCCAGGAAAATCGCTGCAAATGTTTCTGCAGAAACATGCAGAAGGCAGATGAACCTTCTTAGCAAATGCACCTACTTTGCGTCTTTTATAGGACCGAACATGGTGTCATCTTGTAAAATGGTTTGCAGTTATTTTTCTCAATGCATCTATGACCAGTGAGTGTTCATTTGATTATACATGGTCAGATCAGACCTTTTTATAGGTTATTAAGAGGAGTGCCAATGAAGCCCTTCTTATTTTTAAAACATTTGAAAACTTGAATATTTATTTGTTTATTAACAAATAACCAACTCCGTCTCCTGAAAATTACATTTCCTAAACTGCAATTGCGATTATGCTTGTGTAGCAAACATATTCATTATGTTGGCATTTTATTATGAATGAAGCATTGCATTTTTGAAGCAAAAGCAAGGTGCAAAGATGCAATTGGGGTGGATGGTGGGTATATAATGTGCAGGACTGGGAAACTGCTGACCTGAGTTTGAGACAACAGTTCTGATAAGTTGTGTTTAGGCATGAAAAGTACATGCATATCATGTATGTATTTAAATTTCTATTGCAAATGTTGTGTGTAAAAAGATCTGTTAGATTTTTCATTATTAACCCAGCCCACAACCCCAGCACTGTGAGCGCCTGAACCAAACCACAAAATATATTAATAAAGCTGGACACACATATCTGGATGTTGTTCTGCAGAAGAGGAAAGTTGTAGATCGGATATTTTGGAAGACAAAAATGCACTGTCTGTGGACATGTAATTGATATGTTAAGTATCAACGTATTTGCGACTTGTCATTTATGTTAATTGTGAACATACGGTCATTATGCTGAGAGGAAATGTAATCCGGTTGCAATTACGTTCCCCACAGTAACTTATTTGTGACCGTAGTTTAGTTGTAAAGGAACGTACAAATAACAACTAAAACATATGTCCTCCCCACAACAATTCCTCTTGAATAATTTCCATTTATCACTGTGCTATATTGCTTGCTGATCACAGAAGAGGCCAAAAGAACAAAATGACTTCTCCATTTGTAGATTTCTGTGATGTGTGTGCTGGTTCTCATCAGTGAAATCCTGACACATTTGCTAAGTGAGACACTCAAAAGGAGAAAAACATCCTCAGTGACACCAATCAAATGAACACAGATGATAAAAGGGAGAAAGACACAATTTTAGGGATTCAAACTTGAAACATGTGTGGATGTATCATTTCAGTTGTTCTTAAAACACACCACACAACCAGGCATTGCTTTAGCCTCGTTCCAGCCCTCTGAATCACCACACATCGCAAATGTGTCAGCAAATCAGAAAAGTCTGGTCTTGTGCTGATGAGGATAACAGTGTCTTTATCGGACTGTAACTGGTGATTGCAACCAAGCTAAGCCACAGTCAAACTGATGGGTACGGCTTGGACATATCATCACTGTTATAAATTATATTATGACCAAAGAAATAACAGAATAAATACCTTTTTAAAAAAAATAGCTGCGGAAAGAAACATTTCCTGTGTTTGCTTGTCAACATTTGACAACTAGCCATATTATCTTAAAACCTCAGTAAGGCCAATAACCAAATGCATTTTCCCATAACACCATATCATCATATTTCCCATATAATTATATCATTAGGAATTGTTATGAACTGCTGGGATGTTTGGGGAGTAAATCAAAAGAGAAATCATTAGCTCCCTTTGGCTGCTATATAAACATGTATTTTACTTATTGTGTGTGTAACATTGTAAAACATGCTGTAGTTTAGATATCATGTGTTCCCACGATCACACAGCTACAATTAGAAATTTTGAAATTAAAACTGTTGTATGCGAGAAGCAAAGCAAAGCAGAAATATGTATAAACATCCATCCATTTTCTGAACTGCTTAGACCCTGTAGGGTTCGTGGATGTGCTGGAGCCTATGCAAGCTATCAGCGGGGAGCAGGGTACACCCTGGACAGGTCGCCAGTCCATCGCAGGGCCACATGTAGACAAAGACAACCATTCACACTCTCACTCACACCTTTGGGCAATTTAGAGTCTCCAGTTAACCTGACTGCATGTCTTTGGACTGTCGAACCCAGGACCTTCTTGCTGTGAGGCGACAGTAATGTGAATAGGCTACAGTAGGTCTCATTGCTGTGCAAACCCTATGTTGGTGTCTTACCGCCAAAAATAGGACCCCATGTGCCTCTACGTGTCCAACTGTTCATTTTCATCACAAGTTCATGGAATAAAATTTGTAGATCACCCTTGAAAAGGAATGGGTCATATCACAATCGAGCTCATCTTCATATTGTCCTCCTCTAACCGAAAAAAGGACCCAGGTGCCTTCTCTGATGCCTTTTAATAAATAAATGCAACTAGAATGTAGCTCCAGCCTTCTATTGGCCTCTTTCAAGTAAAAGTAGGAAATTAAATGCCTCTATAACAATTTTTTTCTTACTTTTCAGGTTTGAAGAAATTTGATTCGTTTTAGAAGATACTGAATTGTTCGTATTTGCATATTTGTATTTAAAGAAAGTCTTTTCAGTTTCAGAACACACAAAATCATTTTAATAACTCTGGATAAGACTCTGTAATTTGTCTATTTTTTAATGATTTGCCTGAAAGAGCCAAACAGTTTACAGGGCTGCATCTTGCAACATTTTAGTTGAGAGATTTTGCAACAAATGTCAGCCTGCCAAAGCCCCACACCACTAGATATCAGTCAGCAGCTCGCGCTCACATTAACTAGCAGTAATGAAAGATCAAAACAAAACGCAGACAGTTCGGAGGCAATTCAGAATAACAGGCAATTATTTAGGACACAAAGTTTAGTTTAGGATGACATTACATTAGCATATGTGTTTTCTTGCAGAAAGTGCTAATATGACCGGTTCTTAATTTCAGTTTTGGCAGCTGCTCTTTACCTTTTCCAGTAATGCACACTGTCACTGAATCTTAGTGGTATGCAGTACTGGACTGTTCAGACCTACAGTACTTTCACCTGTGCGTATAACTATTATTGTTAGACTACACTTATAGTATTGGCTTAAAATAAAGCCCATTATTCAAACAATATGATTGTTAAATGTCAAAACTTAACACCTGTGTTCTAATATAAGGGAGCACATCTCATGTTATATGTTGTCTCATCAATGCTGAAGGTCTGGTCACATTTTATGATGCATTAATGCAGAAAACTAAGTAACTCTGTATAGTTTTATAACTTCTTCCTGATAATTCTGAATGTGGACTATTACAATGCATCTGGTGCCAGTAATAATACCAGAGGGCATAACTAAAAACAGCCCTCAAAAATAAAGAGGAATGTTGTGTGATGAGTGAATGCATAAAAAAGAGTCATTAAGACTAGATGTAAGTGATGTCAAATCCATAATAATATATTCTTAAACTTTTCCAGTGGAAGTTTGCAAACCACAAGCCAAAACAACTGCAGTTTAATCCCTTTTCCAGAAAATGGTACTTACTGCTGATGGATTTCTTTTTTTTATTGTATTGTAGTGTTTTTGCATTTCTCCGACACAGAAACTATAGAAAGTAATTTAGTTTTTTTTCCAATTTAAATTTAAAGCAGTAACGCTAAATGCATTTCATATGCATCTGTCCTCAGAGTTGTGTGTTTTTTTATGCCTTTTTTGTTTTTATAAAATGCCAAATCTGAATTCATCCACCCTCGAACCAGTTCCTCAACCTTTTCTTTCTGACTAAACATCTAAATGAAATACACTAATTATATATAGACAAACTGTCAACAAGTCCTCAAACTTTAATGCCCATAAAGGTTGTGTATCCATATCGTGGTCACTATAGATGACGTGCATATTCTTCCACAAAACGATTTTGAAAATCTGCCTTTTAAAAAAAACAGTATCCACCAGCTGGGACCGGGATTAAATGCTGAAAGATCTCCAGGAAAATTTGGTAACTATTAGCTTGTTGCTTCCTGTGTTCATTATTCTAAGGGGAATTAGGTATGGAAGCAGGAAACTGGGCAGCAATAGTACAAACACAGTAATGCAATATTATATTATATTATTACCTATAGTACATGTAATCTAATGACGTTAAGGTTTAAAACAGGCCAATGATGTCAGTATTACTGCACTGTAGTGAGGTGATGAAAGCCAGTAACTGTGTAATGTTGATTACATCAATAAATCAACTTTTTTATTTTGTGTTTTCATTGTGTCAGCCAACTAACAACTGGAGACAGTTTATCACATTCGAAATAACTGGATCAGTTTCTCTGCGTACAACTTTATTATAGGATAAAGCATGACAAATGAAATACTGTTAAACTCCCACTAATACTTTAAATTTGCAAAGTACATCATCACTTTCCAATTAGCCTGAACAGAGCCAATATTACTAACTCTGCATCAGTGCATCAGTGCGTCACTGAAGAAGATGTTCAACTCATACAGTTTATCATCATATCAAAGCCAAGGCCAAGGTGAGTGATGAAAACTTTGTTACTCATGGATAATTCACTGATGGGAATGCTGCTGGGTTGAATTAAATAACATTATTTGAAAGGGAGAAAAGAAAAAACAGGGAATTTACATCGTAAAAACATAGATCACACTTTTAGCTATTCTTTATTTTCCAAATATTCCTCTTTGTAGTATAATTATATTATATTATTATAATGTAAACTTGAGTTTGCCATCTTGATTGTCAGCCTAAGACATTGAATTAAACTGAATTAAAAATAATAGTTACTAGAAGCAATACATTTTCTCATGAAGCCAAATTTTAATAGTTTTATTTTATTATTTGTGAGAAGAAATCTAAGAATAAAACTGACGAGTAAATGAACAAAGCTTAACAGAAAAATTGTTTTCAGGATTATTAGTACAGGAATATTAAATTGATCATAGCAACTTGTTCACCATTGCTATGATTAACAGCTTTTCTATCATTGTGTCCATACAGATGAAGCTTCGATCTTCCATGTAGTTTCGGACCAACCAAGCCAACAGAAGTCTTTCTTCCCCATATCAATGTGGTTTTTGCTTTCCTGCTATTTTGCCAGCAAGTGACAGTATTTGTTGGTGAAAATGTGTCATCTATTATACCTAATAAGTGGGAATTACAAACTAGAAACCTTTGTTTAGAAAATGTGTGCGCTATTAGACCTAATTATTGCATTTGGCTAAGATGCGTGATTTTGAGTGGGCAAGTGATCGAAATAATAAATAATAAAGTAACAATATTTTGTACAGTCAACAGTCAACAACTGTAATTAAGGTGCACCATTTACATATTAGATGTGTGAATATGGAAAAATAACTGGCTTTGGCCACTGTATGTTTTCATTTCAACATTTTTCATGTGCTGCATCCAAATAACAATTATGCCATGTTGTGCGAAAATTATTAAAATTTGTACCTCATCGTTGCAACTTCATACTATTTTGTAGGAAGGAGAGAAAAAAAAGTGTACATGCAAAAAATGTATACTGCAAAAGAAAAGAAAAGAAAAGAAAATGTCTCAAATAAAACATCTAAAAGACACGGTGTCTTTCGGTGTAACTGAATTAGCAATATTTTTCATTAAAATTATGTAACATGAATGCATAATTTTACAGAACATTGCAATGTTCCAGAATCTGAAAAAACTGATTAATGTGCATTTCCTGTTTTCTTTGAGGCTACAGAATGTGCACAACCCCAGTTCCCAAAAAGTTGGGATGTTGTGTAATATCTGAATGCAAGGCTTTGCAAATCACATAAACCCAAATTTTAGTATCACAATAGAACACAGAAAATAAAATATATCATATGTTTAAGATAAGAAAATTTACCATTGTAAGAAAATATATGGTAATATTGAAACTGATAGCAGCAACATTGCTCAAACAACAACGTTGACAGAGGGACATGTTTACCACCTCTTTTAAAGAAGAGTGTGGGAACTGAGAAGACCATTTACTGAAGTTTTGCAGTTTTTCTGAACAATTTGTAGACACTGTTTTTTATTCATTGGTGAACCTCAGCCTGTCTTTACTTCTGAGAGACTTTGACTTTGTAGATGCTGTTTTTATGTCCACATTACTGACCTGTTGCCAAGAAACCTAATTATTTGCAAAATGTTCTTCCAGCTCCTCCTTGTTAGTACCACTTACTTCAAGTCTTTTGTTATGTTTTTATTAAATGTGTTACTACCATAAATTTCAAAATTACCTTTGTAAAAGGTTTTTTAATTTTTTAAAAATTACCTTACCTTTTTTTTTCTTAAAATGAAAAACATTTTCCCAGTTTTCTACATTCTATGGATAGAATATGGGTTTATATTATATTATATTATATTTACCTTAATGCTTGGACAGCAGTTCTGAAAGGATGTCCAATTCTTACTTACTGTTTTGGCATGTCTGCTTCAGTACCTGTAATGTAGCTTCTCCTCCAAGTTCGCTGAGGCCATAGAGACTCGACTGTCCAAAAAGTTATCTCCATGCAGACTGTCCACGATGCACCCACTGCACAGACAAGCCAACTAGATTTTCTTTTTGTGCACCAGAAGATGTGCGTTGTTTTCAAAATCCTTGACACTGATCTTGTGAAGTGGTTACACGTTTGTCCTTTGTGTTGATCAAGCAAATATGACTGGTTTCTTTTTGTCAGAGACTGCAGTCATGTTTTCAATTGCATGTGTGGAATGTGTCAGAAGTGTGATTATGGGAGAATAATGAGTGATAAAACTGTGGTTATGGCTCAACATTCAGTGCATTTACAAGCATTCAAGAAACCAGTTTACCGTGGGCTTTCTCATGTAAATGAGAAACTTGGTTTCTATAAGTGAGGTAGGAAATTACAGAAACCTAGTTTACCCAGTTTCTAATCAGCTTGTTTCAAGAGTGTATATGATTAACAAGGGCCGCCGACACTCGCCACTCTAATGTCAGACAAATCAGGATAACCTCAGAGTCATATTGTAAGCTCTGGACTATATGACAACACTCAGGTGATGTCTACATATGTTCATGAAATGGTGTTACTGTGTTACTGTACAAAAGCACAGTTTAAATTGCGTAGCCCCCTGAACTCCTCATCACTGAGTGTGTGAGTATTCGAATGGACTGTGAATTTAGTCGTTAACTGGGAAAACATCCAGTGTTTTTATTCTATATTCTGGGCAGTTTATGGATAGTCAACTCTGCCTGCTCAGGCAATTTGAATGCAATAAACAAAAGACAACAGCGAGTAATGACAACAGTGCACAGACCACAGCAACTATAGTCCGGAGTCAGTGACAGCACAGAGGGGGATTCCTCAGCGCTAGACACCACTTTTGTCACCGTCACTAGCAAATATGGACCTGAACCTGTTGATGCTACATTGGAATGTAATTCATATCCTGATTCAAGTCATTTTTATGGAATTGGATTTGAATAACAAAAGTATAAACTGCCCTTATCCTTGAAAGTAGCATTCCATTTAGAAATCTTGACAGAGAAATTCAAACCTTATGTGCTAACACCTCCATAGGTTTACATGTTGTAACATGAAATGAATTTTAAATGCTCTACTCTCTCAAATGTATCTAACTGAAATACTGTACCATTGTGATGAAGTGAAGCTATGAGCCAAAAATGTTGAATCCATTTTGTGTTCATGAAGGTCTTCGAGTTGGTTCAGCAGTGGGAGTGTAAGCTCATAGAGATTCCACTCCCAGTCACAGAGAGGCTATAAAAATGTTTATATAGGTAAGGTATTGACTTGGCCAAAGCTGCACAATTATAGTGCTTAAAATGCTGTATGACTTCAAATTCTGTTTTTCATTACTGCAAGTGTAATTTCCAAATATGGTTTTATTTATTTATGTATTTGCCAGATTTTTTAATAAATTAGCCGATAAAAAATTCTGATCGACCTAACTATTCTGTTTGTTACTTCATCGGTTCCTCATGGGTTAATGAGCTACCAAACATGTGTACCTGCCAGTTTCCCTTTGATATTGGCCCCATTTTGACTCATTGTTTGCCTTTTTTGTGCAGCAGTTGAATCGCGTTGCCTTGTCTTGCCTCGTCTTTGGTGCTTATGCAAACAAGGGGGAAAATGTGTTATTTTCCCGTGTTGACAGTGGACGACTCCAGCCAGACCCCTGTGAGTGACCCTTGCCTGAGTGTGAGTATCAGTCAATATATGTTTCAGTTTAAATTGTAGTAAATGTAGCTTTGTATGGACATTTTAATTTGGAATAGATGCAAAAGCAGGTGTGTGTTCTTCCTTAATCCAATGGTTAAATCCACTGGTTTCCAAATTGGTGCTAAAATGTGGAGAAAGGTTGTTGTTTGACTGAAAGCTTTGTATGTGAACAATGGCGCAGATGACGCAGCTGTAAACAACGTACAGCAGATATACCCCTAGCCTGACAGCTACTAAATTGGTAGAGATTTCTACTATGCCAGTACTGTATTTGTGGAGACTATTATTATACTACTACTATAAACCCACTATAGAGAGAGCGAGAGCTTTTATTTTCTTTTATAGTTATTTGTTTTACTGCTGCATTGGATGCTTGCCATGAACCATCACACTGACACACGACTACTTGGCTTTAAATTTTTTTTATAATAGTTTGTGATGCAGTTCCTTCCTCCTATTTAACCATAAAACAAATTATTTTTAAAAATGGTCATCAGGTGGCTGTTTATTTGGTTTTCAGCTGCAAAATGTCAGCAGCTGCAGATGGACATGTGTTTAGTTCAGTCGAAAAGATGAGAATTTATCATACCCTACCTGTCCAATTGGCGTATATGTTGCAATTGGGGTTGTAATGTTGTGTTGTCGCTGGTTAGAAGCCGAGGGAGAGGTTTCATCGTCCCAATTAACAGTGAA
This sequence comes from Helostoma temminkii, assembly GCA_900302695.1. NCBI lineage: Eukaryota > Metazoa > Chordata > Actinopteri > Anabantiformes > Helostomatidae > Helostoma > Helostoma temminkii. The sequence continues at coordinate 26,360 of OMLM01013967.1, read as the reverse complement.
CTCGGTCTCCATGTGACACATTAACATAATTAATGATTTAATAACTTTACAGATCCAGTCTGGTCCTGTCCCACTGTTTTTAAACACACATTGTGTCAAAACAGCAGTGTATTATTATTATTATCATTATTATTATTATTATTATGGCTTTTTGAGAAAATCATGAGGTGGAGCATGGATCCACACTCAGTCACATGGTCCACAGCTTCCATAAGCTTGAAATGTTTTCCAGGTCTCTGTGTAAATGTAGCTTCCTTCATTCATATGATAAGTTACATTTTTATTAAATCCATTAATCACATAACCTGTGACTACAGTTTAGTATCATTAACATTTAAGCAGAAAAAGTATAAAATTATATTTTAATTGTGACTCAGACACAAAGACGTCTACCACGTTGTCTGATGAAGTCGAAATAAATACAGGATAAAGACAGCAACTGATACAATGTACACATGCGTGTAGGAGTAGGAGACAGGGTTGGATAGTTAAAACTGAAAATCTATAAATATTTTAAATGTTATTATATTAAATAATAAATGTTAAACACATTTTTAAGGCCTACTTTATTGCATCTGCTATATAAATCTGACACCATATCCACTATATTAAGATATTAACCCTTGTAATTAGTTTGTTTGCATGACTGACATACAGTGTCTAAATAGAAGAAAAGCTCTTGCCATCTGCTGCTTGCAACACAGCACAGGGTAGGTCCTAGGAGAAGAAACCGACACTGTGTGCATCCAAATAACCAGCTAGGGAGACAACAGGGGAAGACAACAGGGGGACACACTGGAAATCAGGTTGTGTTGAATCACACTGTATTGAGGATGGGGTGTGAACTGGTATTTGCTGCATATGTATCTTTAGTATTGATTAGAGTATATAGAAATATTATATAGTATTGGCCTCACACAACAGATGTTCAACTTTGCAAGATATAGAGACAAATGTAAACACTTTGTTAGGCCTGTTAAAAAGCTGTGAGTAATACCACTGTGTCACTCACAAGTAAATGTTAATGTGGAGGTTTCCAGAGAATTCCTCGGACTTAATGGCTCCGAATTTGTTGGACCTTACACACATATCTGTACCACGCCATGTCAGTTCCGGTTCTAAACTTAAGTAGTTATTGACAGTCACATCAAATCAAATCTAATTTATTATAACACTTTAAAAACAACATCCTGTTGACCACACTCATAAAAGTAAAATAAAAATAAAATAAGAAGTAAAACAAGATCAATGACAAGTAATAAAAACTAAATAAAAGACATAAGACATAAAACCATAATTAAAAGACAGTTTCAGACTCTTCGCATCAAAAGCCAAAGAAAATAAATATGTTTTGAGCAATGATTTAAATGCTGCTGGTTCTGAAGTCATGGGTGAACTTTTTTATAGTTTGGGAGCTAACACAGCAAAACCACAGCAGACAGGACAACATGACCCTACTTTACCACAACAAAATAGCTGAAAACTTTTATAACTTGAGGTAATTATATAGTAATATTATAATGCACAACTCACACACCCTACACTGCAATGCAACACACAGATTTTTACCACAAACTGCACATTTTGACTAAGGTAGGTCACAGGAGCTGGTCTAGTGTGCAGTGCAACTAAAAACTAAAAAGTGGCAGGATTTCCAGCTTTTTTAGTCAGACAATGCACACAGAAGGAAGTCATCAGTATGGAGAAGGACAAAACCAAAGGGGGAGGGGATGAGGAAATGGGAGAAGACAGAAAGATAAGTTAATGTGTGAGATGATGAGGTTTAAACTGAATCAGAAAGAGCAGCAGAACCAGGGAGTGAAATGGAGGCAGAGAGGCTCCTGGATTCCAGCTGGTCAGCATGGTATGTCTTTATTTTCTGTTCATATAAATTCCACTGCGGTAACATATAATTTCACTTAGTAAAACTGTATTTATTGTCTGTTGTTTTTTGCGTGTCCATTATATAAGACATATTAGGGTTAGATTGTTGTAAAGATCAGTGACACAATATATGTGCAAATAACCGCATACCATAACATGCCACCCTGCCAAAATCTCCTGTCACGACATTTGTTTAGCCATTTATATTCTGACTCTTGAAACATCTAGTTGCATTTTCGATTCTTCTTTTCTCTGGTCTTTTATTTTATGCCTCACAGTACATGGGGGAGATTAACAATAAGACAATGACACATGTTAAGGTAAAGGCTGCAACTCGCTGTGAATGACTATGCTTGTGCTAATGAAAGTTTAAAATATCAGATCTGGTGAGACAAAAGATGGATGATCATCAGATTCTTCAATTTGTATTACATCTGCAATCGTTCCACAACACTTCATTGCATGTTGTTTTTGTTAAAATCATCATAGTATTTAGGAAGATGATTAGCTCTAGATGATTAGTTAATGTACTGTGATGCCAAAATAGCAAAGGTTTAGAAAAAAATTGAAATTTGCAGCATTATTAATTTAGTCTGTGAGTGATATTTTGCCACCTATGAACCTGCCAACCATGAAGAAAGTCTTGGAGTACTATCATAATCCGAGAAATGTTCAACACATCATAGCATAATAGCTTGTGTGGCAGAAAACAGGCATGATATATAAAACATTATGAACAGCTGACTCCCTGATTAATGTCAGAAACTAATAGTAACTGTGTGTGTACTTAAAAGTAAAACCTGAACCACATCAGCAGGGTTTAGAGAGTTCATTCTGACTGTAAGTATGACCATGAGAAAATAGTTATTTTTGAATGAACATGCACTGTCTGTTCATTAGATGATCGTGACGTAGCCTTGAGTACTGCACCAAATATTGAATTTCACAGGACAAAATTTTTATACATTTTTTAAGCGATAAAGGCCTTTTGTCGGGTCACTAAGGCCAATACACAAATGTACATGGTATACAGTTTACAGTATATATATATATATATTAATAGTGCCAAAATTGACAATGAGGAAACAGTTTTTGGCCTGGTCCCTAAGCAGTTGCTCAGCTTTGCCTGCTAGCAAGCAGCTCCTCTCAGAACAACTTTGACATTCAGCGTTAAAAGATGAATAACCTAACATATCATAACTTGAGTGACATTATGCTGCCATTCCCCAGTTGTGCTATGGATGTTATGGTATGGATGTTACTAATACATCCATACCATCAGTACAGACATGCAGCTGACATGACTGACTGAACATAAAAACACACAAAATTATGTCTAATGATTATTTTTCATTGACTGGACCTATATCTCTGCTGATGAGAGAAACACTAGATCCATCTCCTTTTTCATAGTCAAGAGTGACAGATTGTACAAGCAAAATTTGTACCTGTTATCAGGTGTGTGTCTGAAGCTGTCTTAATAGGCACTCCAGACAACATCTGGAGAAACAGGTCCCAACATCGAGATGCATTCTCACTTGGGGAAGTAGTTTGTTTGGTGTTGCTGAGTGATGGTCTCTGGTTGGAGTGTGCAGGAGGCACGATGTGACACAAAAAGTAATTTTCTGAGGTTGTGCTGAACGGATCAAGTGAAAGTGACCATCCACTGGCTTGCTGTAAACACAGTTACCTGCTTTATTCACACATGGACTCATATGGACGTTAAACAGACTTTGTACTAGTGGGCTCCCAGCATTAAGTTTAATTTCCAGGCAGAGTGACTGGGATATTTGAGTTCTCGCATGCAGCTCACCCTGGTAAAGTTTGGAGAAGTTCAGGACTCCAGTGTGAATTCCATACATACATGTTAATCTAAAAGTCCATTCTTCAGTAATTATTTTAGTTTTTGCTATATTTGGAAATTCCAGTTTGATCTTTCAGTAATTGTTGTGTGGAGACTTTATAGAGATCTTCACCTGTGCTGAAATAAACTATTTATATATTTTAGTCATGTCCAGTTGGCTTTTTCATCCAAAACCATACTCATAGGACACGCATACAATAGCAAAATAGAATTATGTTCTAGGTCCTAAGACAATATAAAGTACCTATAGTCAAAAACTAACAAAATAACAGTATGCATGTCTAAAACAATGAAAGCATTTGGATTTGAAAAACTAAAGGTTTCAACAGTGACAGCTATTTTTATGACCAAAAAAGGACTGTAGCACCCACTTCATCATTTTTAATGGAGTTTATTTTGCAGACACACTATGCAGCACATTTAAGAGTCCACTTCATTTGTTCATAAATTTAAAAACAAATAAGTGGTACTCACTTTTTAGAAGTGTAGACAAAGAGATACCTTTAGCATAAATTACAGAAAATTATGATTTGAAAAAAACAACAACTTTCTTTCACACATATCCATTCTGTCCTTTAGGAGTATTTATTTTTCATTTTTGAGAATTTATATTAGACTTGACAGAAAATGTTTCAAGAAGGGAATTGTAGTTGTTTACATCTTAATAAACAGTTCTTCGACACTGCTTCTCATTCACCCATTCGCTTACAAAAGCACACACACACACACACACACACACACACACACACACACAGTGTCTTGCCCAAGGACACTTTGAACTATGACTGGAGGAGCCAGGAATCGAACCACCAACTACTACTAACTGTTTGTCAATTGCCCGCGGTTGCTTCTGAATAAAAGGCTTTAGTATCTTAAGGATCCTAAAAACAACTGGAAATGTTGCTTGTTTTTAATATTGCAAAAAAATACACCATGACACATTCAATCACCCAGAAAATAAAGATCTCAGAGTCCTACATTAAAACAGAGAAATAAACCCAGCAGGATACAGTCCGATTTCCTCTGTAAATTATGCAAAGTTGTGTGTGTCTCACTGTTTGTAATTTTTGCATGGTTAGGTTTTGATTTATTCCACTTAGATTGGTTTGCTCGTGAATTGGACTTGAGTGCCAGGGACACAGGGGCAGAGATGGTAATTTAGCAGAACAGATAATGTGTTCCATGTTTATTTTCCAAATCAACCCACTTTCACTGAATTAGATTTTTTTTTTTTTAAAGATTTTGATTGTTCTTCTCATGTTACTGTGTGTTTTGTCTTTCTGGAGGTTGCACATATTTGCATGATTTGTAGGAGAATGCCACTCTAATAACTATGATTAAGTTATCTCTCTGGAATGAGAAAGTAATACTGTAACAATGCAATTTCATTTTGGCTCATGTGATTCCCTTTATACCAAAAAAATTCATATGTTTTGTGATGAGCTTTCCCGTGTTTAATTGGATTGCGTCGTCAGTCTGGAATGTCACAGAGCTGCTAGCATTACTGTAGACTGTTAGACTGCTGTATGTTTTTTCAGTAGAACTGACCTCGCTCACGTCTGACATTTGGATCTGGATCATGAGTTACAGACACAGAAAAATATTGTATGCATGTAGTATTTTCTATATTCATTTGATAATATAACATTTTGTAATTGTTACCTCCAGCCAAGCAATCCTCCTGATAAAACATGATCTCCATTAGAACCTACTCCATTGCAAAAATAACGTTTTACGAGGAGCATCAGCGCGGCCAGAACGTAATATCTGAACAACTAGGAATCCTTGGTAAAATGTTTAATCTGTTTAAATTCTTGGTTGTGCTGCAGTTCTTCAAATTAAGTCATAAACAGCAGTTAAAATGTCAGCTATGCTACAAAGCTCTTGGGAAAGAACGTCTGACTGTCGACTGCTGCAGCCCTCAGTTAAAAATGAAATATCAGTCCTGTTTGGAGCTCCTAGCAAGCGTAAATCACTTCTCTTAAGAATGTCTCTGTCCATGAGTATTATACTGCCATTTACTACACGTCTGTGTATAATGTGCAGGACTGATAAACTCCAGACCCTAGTTTGACCTAAGTATCTTGCCAAGACTCTAGTGGCAGATTTTTTTTTTACTGAACCAGACCATAGCCTAACCCTAGCCAAGCACTATGAATGCCTAAACCTAACTATAAAAAGGTTTGTGTTGTGCACGATTGTAACTGGATGTTGTACAAGGTTGAATATACAGAATCCAAGTTGTCAATTATGTTAATTGTCAACTATCCTAATCATGTTAAAGAAAACATAATCTTGTTGCAACTACTTTCCCTACAAAAACATGATTGTAGTTTATTGGCCTAGTACTGTCATTTTTAGGAGATAGGCTTGACAGATGGTGTCACTAGTGTGGCATTACACTCCCATCTAGATGATCTCAGAAGGCTGATTTCTTGACCCAATTAACAGAGGGTGAGAGTTAAGAAAAACATTTGCTGAAATTCTTGTAGTCTGCTTTGTATAACTGGTGCACAGAATGAAAACAAATCGTCTACCCTTTCTTCTCTTGCTTTTTTGTGGGTGGCTTTGCTCGTCTGTCCTTGTTATTATTTAGTGTAGAAAGTAGTAGATGATGAGAGCAATGATGATGGAAAGACAAACTGATGAGTTATATCTCTACAGAGAATGATCAATGAATACAGCTTTAAAAATGCTACACACTATAGCAGCATCTCCTGGCGTCCTGTGTGAAGGTCCTCACTGATCTCCCACTTTATGTTGTGAGACACTACCAGTGGAGATTTGAGAGGTCAACTCTGGATAAAACACCTGTAGTTTGACCTTTCATTTTTGTTTAAAAAAAATGGAGAGGAGATGATTTCTGGAGCATAAATCATCCTGAGAGACATTTTAATGTCTTTCTCATGCCTGTTATCTGACATCTAGGGCTACTCCACACTGCTTACCTTTTATCCATTTCTATTAGTGCACATAAATTTAATGAAAGTTATGATTAAAAGTATGCACTGTAGATATGTGTTGCTGTTTTTTAAGGAAACTCACTTTAAGAAAACTTGCAGATAATAACTTACAATAAATGCCTCACTTTACAGATGTTTGATGTGACTAGAGACCACTGACTCTCTTTTTGTAACCTGCTCAAAAACATTTAATGAGCTTGGCCTAGTAAACATGATATTGAACTGATTATATGTTTCAGAAGTACCGAAAATGATACATTACATGTCTGGGGTTTGAGACCACAGCTGGTGTTGATAGCATTCTGCACTCCCCCTCCCATATCCCTGCAGATCTATTAGGATTTATGTTATTGGAGTTTTATGACAGTTTCTACATAGGAGGTCTAACAGGCAGTTCATACTCTCCGGGGTTTTAGTGACCCCAAACATAAGTACGCCTCCTTGATCAAAACTGCAAGCCCAGTTTTTGGTAAAGCAAAGGCTAATCACTTCAATATTTTACTAATTGAATTGAGCCAGAATAACAGGAAAAGGGGTATTTGGAGAAACATTTTTTTTACAGTTATTATAATTATATTTACACATAGAGCAATGGGATATGCGGCTCCCCAAACACTGAGAAAGTAAAGGCAATTTAAGGGACCTACAAAGGTTAAAAAACAACACACACACACACACACACACACACACACACACAAATATTCATTGCATTGGTGGTTTTGTTAGTAACTTACAACCAGATGTGTCATTGTTTTATTGCCGTCAGGTAAGCAGATATTTTTTGAGTTATTGCCTCACTAAAGAACACACACTTTAACATGCAGATTAAAGCAGTCTGAAATTCCATGGATCACTTTAGCTGCTGTTTGTCATTACTTTGAAAATGTGAGAGTGAGCCTCTCAAAAACTGTATATTTTACAAATTTATCTAGAAAAGTAAAATTATGAAGATGGAGTCACAGTGTGAAATGTTGGACCTGTGCTCCATTCTTGATTAGAATAACTGCCTTTAGACTTCTATCTATTAAAATTAAATAGAATTTAGTGTTTAGTGTGTCGGGCACACATATAAAATTACATAGAAGCAGAATTGATCAGAAATATAGTGTAGAACTTAACTAGCCTAATTACATAGTCATGCTAAGGACTTTAGTAACACTTTCAAACTAAAGTATCTCCCCTGCCCAACATTATTTAAAAATAATCATTTTAAACTTAAAAGCTTAAAATAATAATAAAAAAAAAATTCTGAAATTTTATTAAACTTTCTTCAAATGCAAAATGCTAATACAAATACATATACACATTTTTAGAGGCATATTATTTATAAAATATACATATATACCTTTTACTGAAAGAGGCCAACAGGAGGTTGGAGTTAAATTCCAGTTGGAGCTCTATTCTGAGTTGACCCAGTCCAGAGGAAGTACATTGGAAGCTAATCCGAGGTTGTAGCTCAATTCTGATATGACCCTCTCCCCCTTTTTTAGAGGTGATCTACAATTTTTGGCTGTGGAACAGCAACCGGGAGTTTGGACAGCAATGAGATCCAGCCCAAGACGATCCACGTGAATTTATTTTCCTTTCCTTATTTTCAGCTGTGGGGGTTGTCTATAAGCGTCTATAAGCGACAGACAGACAAATAGAAAATGCGGTGCGTTAATACAGACACTGTAAATGACTATTGTAGCTGAAAACAGCTGTTTTTTTTAAACAAATATTTACTTAAACATCCAGAGGTCGATAATCAGCAAACCTTAGTACTGTCTTGCAATAGCAAGTTATGCTAATGTTTAAGTTTATTAATTTAAAACGATAACATGTCATTAGAAAACCATTTTGCACTGATGGTAACACAGCCGAAGCACATGGATCTTTTCATTAAAAAAACACGGTAGTATCTATGTGTGTCCACATTTTTGACTGCTAGTTCGATACCAAAATCCTTGTCTTCTGTTTTCACTGATTTAGTTGCAACTGTTGTCCCAAAGCATGAACTTAAATCGCCCAGAGGCACCTTTTCCATGCCTGTTAATGTGCTATGTTAATAATTTGTGCAGGTAATGTCATGCTGCTGTCAAAATTTTGTACATCAAATAAATAAAATTCCAACGATTTATAAAAGCATCTATAAGATTTTTAAGGCTTAGCTATACATTCTAATTAAGTTTTATAGTTTCTAAGGGACTTAAAACACTAACCACGAACCAAGAAATCAGGTTTCCTGAGACTCACACAAATCAGTGACCCAGTTGCGCTGTAATTAACCTTTAGACCTTTCTTTTTGATGTTTGCAGAACAGCTCAAGTGGCCCTTATCCGAGCTGTGTTTGATTGTGTTATTGGGAAATGTGTTTAGAGATAAAGTCCAAAACGATATATTTACTCAATCAGGTATATAATAGGGATCAGTATTTTTTTTTTTTTTTTACTGTGTTATATATATTGGGTTAAACATAAGTAACTATCTGTACATACATCAGTGGAATCTCTACATCATATCGTTGGTTTAATTACTTACAACCAGACATGTCATTGTGTCACAGATCATTGATTATAAACTTTTTTTTATTATTATTTTACCATTCAGGGACGGACTAATTGATCTGAAAACATATTTGGAGCTTTTTTTCTTACCGTTGAAGACCCTGGTTCACTGTGACTATGAGTTTCTTGTTTGAATGGCAGCTAAGTTTACAGTGCTTTGGATAAAAGAGCCTTATAAAAGCCATTTACCTGTGTTACCGTAATCCTGTAGATTGGGAAACATATGAAAAATGGTCTATATTATTTTGTTTAAAAGCAATTCAAAATTTAAACTAACTTGAATACACGTAAAATAAAACTTTCCTCTCTGCACACTTCTGTTAAAATACTTTTAGCAGCCAGTTGGTGTGACGTTTAACTACTTTGGTCCATCATTTGTGCAGACAGTTGTGATTCCTAAAAGGTAATTCCCTGACTTCTAGCGCCACCAGAAGTATGGCTGCTGTCTTAGCCTTAGACTCCAAGTTCCAAGAGAATATACTGGAGACACCTGCTCAGAGTTAGATTTAATGTGTTCTCTGTAAATGTGACACAGCTTGTATGTAAATTATGGCACTCTAGGCAGTGCAGGAAATCACGGGCTGTACAAATACAGGCCAGGTTGTAGGGAACAAACACTACAGTATGTAATCATAAAATAATATAATAATAATAAAAATAATAATGACCATTGCACACAGATTCAACAGGTGAAAGGAATATGAGGGAGGAACCTCCTAAAGGCTGATATTGGCCTTTAATGTAACGCACTGCTACTTACCAGAAACAATTTGCAGGAGGGTCTGGTTCACATTTATCTGTCCATCCTCTGCATAATTTGACCTTTCCCATCCCCCAGCCCACTGCAGCACTGATCCCGCCTCCAGTACAAACCCCCCTAGTATGTCTTCATTATGAACAGCAGTGTAAGGTACAACTATTTAAGCAGAGGTAAAAGAAGACGCGCAGGAGAGTAAGGTACCACGAAATTTGGAGAAAGGAACGTTTACAGAGAAAGAAACGCCAGCAGGGGAACCAAGACAGCGAGAGGGAAGAAGCGAAACAAGGCAAAGAAGAAGATTCCCTGAGATAAAAAGCGACGAAATCAGAGGTGAAGTGTGGAAAAGGAGAGGGAGGAGAGGAAAGGAGAGTTGTGACTTGTGGACCCAGGAGGCAGACAAATAAAGACGTGTAGCAAGAGAGTAGAACAGTGAAGTGTGACAAACTGACCCACAGCTGGCCTGAGAAAATCACAGGTAAGGCAAATAAAAATGTTCTTTCTATTGTGTTCTGTTCAGACATTTCCAAGAACACTGAGCGATGAGAAAGCAGGATGATCAAACACGGAAATATGTGAAGCTCAAACACTTCGAGCATGTATGAGAAATGTCAATGCTCAGTGGTTCTCATGCCTTAGTCTAGAGCGTTATAGGAAAAGAAGCAGAATTTAGTGGATCATTCTCTGCGCGCTTGTTAAAAAATTCCTCAAAAATATTTCTCTGTGTGCCAGCTGCTTTTGAAAGGTTTCTCCAGCTGTGGCCTGTAAATTAAAGAAGGTGCTATGCACAGTACGCGGTTGAAATAATATCAATAATGCATAACAAATTCATCGCTGATTAGATGTGGCAGTTCTGTTCAACATTTGCATCGAGTCTGTGACGTGACTCTGAGTTTTGACGCATTTGAACGCAACAAAAACAATCATTTTCCAACTGTTAACAAACTTCAGCTGCAAATTCTGGTTAATGTAAATTTATTTCCTGCCATTTTTATGGATATTTACAACATCATGTGCAGTAACAATGTCGGAAAACATGGTCATAATTTTTATGATTCTGTTTTAAGAAAATCAGCTACTATATCTCGACCTGTTATCAGGCGTCTTTTAGGAACCAGTGTGCGAAAATCCACGTCAAAATAAATAAAAATAGAATAGAAAAGCTGCTGTGTTTGTACTTGTTAGAAGTCAGTATGTAGGAGTCAGCAGAGCTTTAGCAGCGTCAGCTCAGTGTTATTAAAAGTACATGAAGACAGCAGTCTACACTGAAAAACTCAGGAACTCCAGGTGTTAATATTGTAAATGTACTCATAATAGCAGAAATATCTTACAGTAATGAAATGATAGGGAGGTTTTACGATATGTAAACAGGAAAAGGTTTGAGAGAAAGTCAGTGTAAAAATTTTAACATTATGCGCTTCATATGCAATAAATGTTTTATTGGGACTTCATGACTCTAATTGTAGCCTTTGTAAAAATGATTTAAGTTGCCCTTAAGTATCGGTCATGTAAAAGACTTTTATAGTTTTGGTGTGTTAATGAGAAAACCACATATAAAAGTCCTTTGCCACCTTGGTCATGATACAAAAATGTGAATACAATGAACAGAAATACATGAGCTCATTGCTTGATCTCTGCATGCTGGCTTGGCTCTAGAGACTAAACATTTTTCAGATTATAGCAACCAATACTGTATAACACCCACAACACACATCATGCATCAGAATGCATGTGGTATCTGCATGTAAAGTTCAGAGAGAAGGAAGAGATCGCTTGTAATTTTTTCACAGCAGTTAAAATTCAGCACAATGACCGTTACCTTTGTATAAACAGACTTATAACAAAATTAAGGGTTCACTGTAAAACAGCAGAATTATAAGGTAATAACTATAAAGGTATAATTAAATCTCTACCTGTAGTATCTTAAACGCTGAATATAATTGTACTGTCCGTATCTGCTGTGAACCCGTGTTACTTTGTTGTATGTTTGTTGCTGTGAAGAACTGTTTAAATGTCTTTTCATTCAACAAGTCTGATAACTGCTTTGCCTCTAAGTTCTCATGTGTCTTAAAAATTATAGCAGAAAAAGCAAAAACATCCAGACGAATAAGTGCTGCTAACGCTCTGAGATCAAAAAGTGCAGCTGCAAATTTCACAAATTAGGATCTTAACCAGGAGGATTCAGAGAATATATGTGATTTTCAATAAACTGCTGCTGAAAACAGGTAAAAGTCAGTGCAAGGACACTTTGCAGCCTTTGCTATGATTACTCTGCAGATTAACAGTCTCTAAGCTTTAATGCTTTTGTGGTGAAGCTTGAATGTTTGGTGAACTTGTGTTGATTCTAGTTCAAAAAGAAGAAAAGAAGGTGCAGGCAGAGAAACAACAGAAAGACCTTTATGGTTTGATTGATACGGATCTGAAAAGCTATTTTTCAAAACAAATAGACCTTTTACCTGAGTGTTAATAGATTTTTATTCTGTCCTGGACACCAGTTTACTCTGAAGAATCAGGCTATGCAAGACATTTGTTTTTACTTAAGTAACCTTATTACTTTAAACTGTGTATATACAAAGAACAGTTAATGATTTTGGAATTATATATATATATACACAATTTATACTGTGGTCAGCGTCACCACAGTGAAGCACAGTCTACACAATGATTTTGCACAGATGCCCCCCCAGATTTTTCACTGGGCTTGGGATCATCACTTAGAGCACACTGGCCTCAGTGGCTGGGGCTGTGTGGACATTTTAGGAGGATCAGTGTCTTGTCCAGGGAAACTTCGACCTATGGCAAGAAGAAGTCGAGGGGCAACCACTCTTCCAACTGTACTACTGCTGCCACTAGATCTATAGCTATATAAACTTACATAATAACTAAATTATATAACTTTGTGAAGTACCTTAGTAATACAAGACTGTGCTGTGTTGGTGTGTGCTCCACATTCAATGTGCACAATTGCATTACAGTCTAAATCAAACTGATCATTCTTGGAGGTTAGTCTGTGCAAAAAATGTCTGTATTTATTGCTGCACAGCTTCATAGTAACAATCAAGTCTTTTTTATTTATTTTTTCTCCACGTGTGTATAACAGACTTTCTCCCAGAGAAATCCTGTGGAGACCAGCTTACCCAGGTCCTCACCTCCCCTACAGAAACCAGTTCTGTTGTCTATATGGTGTTTAAAGGAAAAGGCCAGTTATGTTCTTCATTTTGTCAATAGATTGAGTAAGAGGAGCAAAACAAACAATGGAATAACCCGACACATATTGCTCATATCTACAGCCTGGTTTGGCTTATCCTTCCATACCATAGAGCTACACAGCTTTTAGAAAATGATTTAAAAGAATCAGCTATACTGTTGCACTCGCTGACGTGCTTTTTCATTTCTATAATCATACACACATTGTACTTTATTTTGAATAAAAACTACACACACTTTCCTGTTGCCAGTAATGCTCACGGAGTGGCCAAAATGTGGATTCATCTGCAGCTGAAAATAGTGCCCCAGCACATACATCCTTTCCTCCAGCTGTTTTAGGAAATTAGGCTTTTTTTTCAAAAATGAAACTGGTGCATATATTTTTAAACTTTTTTTTTGATGAATGATGGGATGTTACAGACAGAGAATTAAAGCCAACAGAATAGAAGAGACCTTACTGTGATGCAGTAACTAGTCTTCTTATTGTATTTGTTTTTTATGTTTCCCAAAGTTTGAATCCCATGCCCAGACATAGTGGACAAGTTCACCCTGTGTGAACTGGCTAATGTCCTTCACATGTCCACTAATTGGCTATTTGCCAGGAAATAGAGAGAATTAATGCAACAAAATCTTTTGCAGAAGTACATTCACTTGTTCTCATGGCGCTTTGAATTCCTGACGTGTGAGAAATGTTTCACACATTTATGACATGGTAATGCAAGCAAGCTGTGTCCGTTGAGCAGATAGCTTAAGGCTAATCTTGTGGGCACAGTGATAAATACAGTGGACTCCACAGAGTGTGATGAATGGTTGTGATTTCCATGATATCAAGTTGAATCTTTGTTATTTATATCAATCTAGTTGTACTTGTATGCACTCTGTTCTTTTTCTCTCTGTGTTCCCCTGCTCACTGCGACTTTGTTCTTTCATTTCTTCTCACAGCACTGAGTGCAAACATGCTGTGACAGAAGAGAAATAAGACATATTATACTTCCATGAAACTCCCTCTAGCTATGTGTTGATACTCCTTCAGTTGTTCTGTGTTTAAAACATTAAAAGACAGGGGTCATGACAGGCACTGTGACCAGTCTGCAGCTACGCGGCCTCATGCACACAGTGAGCTGCGATGCAGTGTTGTGATACCTGTCGCTTATGGCCAGCATTACATTTTTCCCATGCTGACCTCTGTCCACAGCATTAAAACCACCTGTACTTCCCAACTCAGACTCCCCTTGCTAAGCGTGTTTGAATTCAGGATGTGAGAATTGAAACGTCAACACCTTTTAGAGTGAGACGTTTGTTGTATTGTGTTGGATGGAAGGAAAGAAAAACTACCCGTGGCCGCTTGGCTTATCGCACACAGCATTTTATTTTAAGTTCTGGCGTGTAATGCTGAGGGAAGTGCAGAATGAAAAACGTTTTTCCAAATAATTTACCTAAAATAATTTATCTACCTGCAAAACCACTAACAGACAAAAGGTGAGCAGTGCATGGAGCAGGCCCAGATATCAGAAGACACGACACAGACATTAAGACTACTGTCAGTGATTTATCTGCCCGAGGTCACCCATGTCTGCCAGAGGTTTCATGTCTTCAACAGATCACTGACAGATAAAACGTCCTCAGTTTCCATATTCCAGTGTAGTCACACAGAAGGATTATCCAGGTGTTGACCTTTGACCTATTCACCTCTGGTTTCTGTAGTAAAATAGACGATCTATAGCTTGTTGGTGTTTGTTGTAATAGAATTTTATGTCTAAATGGCGTAAAACATTCAGCAGATTAAGACATAATTTAGCATTTTGACACGTTTAGTTTAATAAATACAAAACAATAAATACATTACAACAATAAATATGATGCAACTATCACACTACAGGGAGAGAAAATATAAAATTACAGTTAAACCTTAATGAAATACCCTTTTTTTTTATTCGTACTGAGAAGTTTTGAGTTCTAAGAGAGAAGTGCGTCGCATATACAATAAATACATCTTAAATAACATAACTAGTTCAAATTAATCAAACGGTGCATATCACACTACAGGGAGAGAAAATATAAATTACAATTAAACCTTAATGAAACACATATTTTCTTTGGATCATACTGATTAGTACTGATTTGTATTTGAAAAGAGGGTTGCATATACAATAAATGCATCTTAAATAACATAACTAGTATAAATTAATCCAACAATGTATTTTTTGAGATGCTTATGTGTAAAATATGACGCATTGCAACCATTTTTAGAGTAAAGGCGATTTCCGTAGAAATGGCCAGTGACGTTACATTTGTTTGGCAGTAGTCAGGGAATCAAGACAGCCAGAGAATTTTTTACACCTTCCACAACTTTTGTGATCTGAAAACTATTTATTGTATTTTTAAAATCAAATATTACAAGAAATAATTTCTTAAGTGTAACAAATTCAAATCACTGCTTTCTCATTTAAGTTAGAAGGCAAAATAATACCAAGAAACTTTTCAGATGGTTTACTGGTTGAAACTGTGAAAGAGCTGATAATGTATATTTAATATTAAAAAAAATACAATTAAGTTGAGTAGATAAGACTGAAAATCTGTCCATTGTTACTTTTGTCTGATAAACGTTCAAACCACTTGAAAAACCCAAACGTTTCTGGAAATGGTTGTTTTAGTGCTGTGGTATTAACTTTCACCTGGGTTTTGCCTGAGAGACGAAAGCGACGGCAGCGTCACCATTTAAATCAAATTTCGGCTGCAGGATGGTTAACGTTAGGAAGGATTTTTTCAACCTACTTCTAAAACTAAGGGACATGCGCCCCCCTCTCACTCTCCAAGTAAATAGCTCCTGGTCACCTGGGTTGTATTTAGTAATTTAAGAGCGGTTGTTACTTTGGTAGAGTGTGTCTCTTACATGAGTATTTCAATTTTAAAACTGCACTGCTGAGAATATTTTAAGCTCATGATTTTATTTCAGAGACCTGGTAACATGACACCGCTTTTATGTCTTTTACCTTTTTTTGCTCAGGCACTACATAAAAAAAAAATCAGAATCTGTTGTCAATTGTTTTAAATTTGACTATAAATTAAACATGTAAATTAAATCTGTTTTGAGTTTGTTCTAAATATGAATGGACTGTAAAGCTAGTTATAACATTGCACAAACATATTACAATTTTTTTAGAGTGACTTGCGTCACTGTTGAGGTAAAATATTCTGCTATTTGTTAAATAAATATTTTTATTTTCCTGTTTTCATTAATTTTCTTTAAAGATGCTCAGTTTTTTTTTTTTGTTATGAATAGAAAACCTGTGTGTGCAAGTGGAACCTGCTGCAGAGCAAATCAAATTTAAAAAAGGAACATGGTGTGTTTATGATCGGATTCCATGGTGATGGAAATTACTGAAAATGATTTCAAAATGAGAACCAGCCCACCGGGACGCTCTGATGTTTTCTTTCTCTGTTTCTAGCATGTTTCTTGGGAACGTACAGTATGAGCATGTTTGAATTTACATGTGTTCAAACAGATAAAACACAGAGCAGGGTCCTTAATTTCTTTTCTACTCAGTACAAGTCAGATATTAGCGTGACCAGAAAAAATATATTGATATTTCATATAAGAACTTATAAGGTCAAATTATTTGGTTAAATAAAAGTTTCTTAGAGTTACTTTCATGCAACTTTTCATTTTTATTTTGTTATTATTAGTTATTTTATTTCTATTATTATATCAGCATGAGTTTAACTATTGGTGCCTGTTATTTAGAGACACAATAGACTGCCACATTAGATCTGTGTTTCTTTCTTGACTTGAATAAAAAGTGTGCTTAATCCACTGAAAGTTTGCGCCCCTGAAGAGCAGCAGCAAAACATTTTCCACTTAGCATTTGCAGCACATAATCAGATCTAATGTTCGAAAACTAGATGGTTAACCGCTATTTCTGAAAACAATGATGCATCACTTCATCTCATCTCTGCCTACACCATGATTCTTTTTAAATGTAGTTTACAGAGGCAGTGGAATAGTTTTTGCCGGTTTTATAGTTTTTTTACTTCTTTCATCTTAAGTCATGGTGTTTTATAATATTCTTTGTCCAAATCCTCTTCTGGCTTTTCTTATTGCCAGCATGTGCGCTTCTGATTTCAGATTGACGAAGGCTGCATTTTGCCTTGAAATGTCAACTTTCCAAAGTTCACACATTGTTCATTTTCACACCACATGTTGTTAAATGTCCAAAACTTTGCATTGTCAGTTCACTCAGTACTTGACCTGTCATCAAGTCTCCCTTGTTTCTCTTGAAGGTTTTTTTTTCGGAACGTTGGATATTAGATTTTTATCTTATGTAGCTCACATGCATGTGGTTGAGATCACATTACTCTTTGCAACTTTGTGATTGTCAAACTAAGTACATAGTTAGGTAGATAAATATTAGTATAGTGGTGTAGTTACATAGTTAGGATTTCCTTAATTTTAAAATACTTGTTGTAAATGTTGTTGAAACAGCAGCTGTTGTCACATACGTTTAGCAAAGTCCTTGGGCTGACTGAGCATTTCCACTGAGAAAATACTGCGCTTTCAGTCCACATCTCATACCTGCATAGCAGCCTGTGGAGCAACTAAACTTTATCCCTCTTATTTTGGCTGCACATCTGCACACCATTCTGTTTAAGTGAGGTGATATTTGACATATACGGTGTGTCTAACATTTTTGCTCCATGCTTTACCACTTTCAAAGAGCCTTAAAATGATACTCCACCCAAAATCTGTTTTTTATTTTTTTTTAAGGATCACACTTGAACACCTGTGAGTTTCAGAGGTGGCTGTGAAGATTTTTTTATTTATTTTTTTTACAAGGTACAGCGAATGTGGTCTATATTGATTCATGTCAGTTACAAATATTTTACAACTGCACTTCGTTCTTGTTCATTTTAACCATTTCACTACTAGTACCAGTATCTTAATCAGCCTGAGGAAGTTGGTTGGAGACCACATGTTGTTTTCACTTAGGTTGGTTTCACTGCACAACTGTGAACAAAGTTCTTCATTAGGTGTATAGTGGAGGGGGGTATGAGTAGATGTAGGATCCCATTAAAGGGGTCGTTAACTGTGGTCTTCCTAAACTGTGACCTTCATCAATCTCCTGACAAAAAAGACCACTTCACACATCCACCAGGAAGGCCACAGTGAAAAAGACTTTTCAGACTGATGAAGCTACTTGGATAAGTAGTGAAATGTTTCAAGAAGAAGATAACAAGAAAGAAGTCCAGTTGCCATGACTCGACTTCCAGATGACAAAAGAAAAAAAACTATTGATGTGGGAGGACTCTAAAGTAATTTTTCTTACCTCTCTTACTATTTCTATGCGTTTCTTCTTAATTTTTACTTGAATTCCTTGATAGAGGGTGTTAAAGGCATTATACAAGAATAATGACACTCTATGCATTTTCAAGAATTTACTTCCAGGTTCATTTTGGATAATTTGTGTTCACTTTCTGTCAGTTGTATTTATATTGTAAACTGTCTTCAGCTTTCAGCTACTTTATTTTCCTAAAGCTGGACAGACACTGTATAACTATTAATCGTGTTCACTCACAACACATTTTAATCCACTGTACAAATTAAGCTTCCTGACTTACCAAACTGTAAACCATTTCAACTTCAGCTGTGTGCTGACAGCACTTTACCTGCCCAATCTATGAACAAAGTACTCTAGACCCCTCTTGTTATAGCCCTGGGTCAGGTCAGGTTTATCAATGACAAGTCTTGGTTTACAAAGGTCTTCGCCCAGCCAAGGATCAAACTCACCAGGGGGGTCATAAAAACCTCAACAGGCGAGGGAAGCACAGGATGAAGAATGGAATAAAGCAGCTAAGCAGCAGCAGCATGCTGAGAAGCTGAAGGAGAGATTCTCAGCCCATTACTTATCCTCAGTCTGGAAAGATGTGTACAATCATGAATACATAGATGACCAGCAGTTGGCAGAAAATTTAAAAGAAGTCATACTGTAGATTTGATAGACAAAGGCTCAAACATGAAAGCTTAAATAAGAGAAGATATACCTTTATTCGTCCCACAGTTGGGGAATTAAATGGCAAACATGGCCATGTACATTGACTTGATTTTTGGACCATTAACTTTAAAGGTAAGGATAAACTTTAACGCGCTTGTATTTATCAAAACTAATTTGAATTGACTTTAATTTACCAACAGTTAAATAAGGAATTTATAAAATAAACACTATCAGTGTTATACAGGGTTGTAAAATTAAACCTTGCTTATTAGTGGTGTTTTAGAAACTATTGGGCAGTTAACTTCAAATGAGGTTAAGTATTACAAGTATATAAAATACACATTTTTTTTAAAACATCTACAAAGGCTTGCCAAACCACAAATTTAACAAAAACGTGTTGGCTGTGTCCTGTATTACTTGTGTATTGTTTATGTACTCTAACAAAGGTGGTTTGTTCATGCAATCACAGTCAGTTTAGCACCTAGTTATGTTAGGTTCATCTAACTTAAAACCATGCACCAAGTGACAACAGCAACCTCAGAATTGTCATCAATCTGCTAAAGCTTGCTTGTTTGAAATGAATGTTCAAGGCTGTGTCTTTGTCTGTGATGATGCAGATATTTGTGTTTGTTGTTTCTTCCGGATTGGCCTAAACCTTAATTTCACCTTCGATGGGATCATTTAGAGTTCTTTCTTGTTTGTTATAGCCTTTCACTACTCATCCAAGTAGCTTCTTAAGTCTGTGGAAGGTTTGTGGGAGACTTCATATTTACCCTCCAAGGTGGTTTCACTTCACACCCACCCTGAACCCCCAGCAAAGTGGGTTGTTAAGTATGCCCTTTACTGGTGGATGTGTGAAGTGGTCTTGCAAGTGGCCTAGGAGTGAATGAAAGGGCATCATGATAAATTGGAGACAGATTGTATCTAAGGCATTCACCTCCCTTCAGGGAGGGTTTTCCACTTGAATACATATGGCTTCTCTCATTCTCCTCTTATGCTACCTATTTTCTCTGTCAGTGTAAACATAGTTGTCTTCAAATGAGTGCCCTTTGTCCTTCAAATGAGGGTATGAAGGTAATTGTGGTCCTGACGTGCTGGCTGCTCACGTGCTAGGCCATCCTCCCTTTTAGCAGCTTTTGTACTTCTTCTCTTGTTTTGGAGTCTAGTCTTTAGGCTATACAAGTCTCAGTCTCAGTGTGTTTGTGGGCTTTAAGTAGACAAGTGTGTGGCGTTTTCCAAAAATCCTGTTGGGCTTCTCAGACACGCCAGCTATATAATAAATGACAAGGTTCTTCCATTGGCCCAGAGTCTCAAACTGTTTTGTTGTCCGTCTGCTGGATTGGGACACTGCTTTGTTAAAGGCCCACTTAAGGAATCCACAGGCTTAAGAGATGGTTTTTGATGAGACAGTGATGTTTTCCACCCTGTGGTTTAGAGTCTCTAGTTGTAGTTGTAGTTGTCTCTAGTCTAGTTTGTGTTGCAGTGGGTGTTGGGAGTTAAACAGCAGGTAACAATAAGTCCTCAGAGCATGAAGCCTTCATGTTGGGCTGGTGTGTCTGTGTCACTGTGCGGTTACATCTCAAATCTGGTTGGTGGGAGGCTTCTTTGACACACATGGGGTTATTTATGATGTAGGCAAAAACTCCACTGTGAGAAAGGCAGCAATTTTTGATCTACGTACATGGCATAATAAAGATGAAACTTGTCTTTTTCAGCAAATGTGTGAGGCCATTATCGCTTCAAGTTGGGCACAAGCGTTTACATTTCACAATTTCCACTTGGGGCTGTTATTGTGTAATGCCAAACAATTTATTTTTAAAGAGGTAAATTCTCGATTTAAGTAAAATTACCTTTTTAAAAGTTATTAATAAATAAATTTTATGTGGTACATTTAGGTTTTTGGTGTGTCTGCACAGAAAGTATTTCAACCTAGTTTTTCAGTCATCTATCTCATTTGGTTCTGACATAAAAAATAACCAAAGTAATCAAGTTTTAATTAATATAGTTGCCTACATGACTCAGGCTTTACAGGCATAAATGTGATCCAAAGGATATATTTTTGTTGTACAATTTACCTGAACAACCATAGCTACTGGGCTGAGTGTTTCTAAAACATGTGTGACCTACCTTTGTTCTGTACCTGAACTTCTCCAGTGTAAACACACGCATATATTTTTTAGTGTAAGTAATGGTATTCTTTTTTTCATCACTAACTCGGATATTAGTTTGACATTGTGTCAGTCTACCAAATACAGTACTTAAAGTTGCTGCGAAAGACAAGAAATATTAAACATGCACCTATAATAATGTAAAAATGTTGAGTGATGATGAGTCAGGAAGGTAGAAAGTGTTTTTTCACTACTTCTACACATAAATATGTATTTATTGGCACATTAAATCAATTAGTTTAGGTTTTAACATCTCTTTAGAAGCTGTTTTTACACTATTACCCCAGACCACCCTTTGGAAACATAATACGTACCAATGTCTTCGACCAACAAACCACGAAATAAAAACCAAGTCAAGCATAGTCTCAACACCTGGTAGTGAGAAAAAGAATAAACAAGCTAAGATTTCACATCCAAACGCCAGATGAAGTTATAATAATAGAAGATTAGAACGAAACACTGAACATAAGTGGTGCTTATGTGAGAGAGGAAAACAAGATTAACACAGTGCTTTGCAGCAGCAGAGAAACGGGTGAAAAACATATTGCCCTCAGAGTGGCAACCTTTCCCTGCAGCTCACATTACTCTTCCCACACTTCTACAGCGATCTGCTTAGTTTCATCCCACAGTGTTATTACTATTAATTAGCACTTCATCAATGTGACAGCAGTTCACTTTTTCAGATGCTGGCACTTTGTGGCCAGTTTTTTTTTCATATTGGAGGTCTACTGCAGACTGAAATCCAGCATGCACAAATAAGCACAAACAGGTGGGATAGTGCTGACCTAATCCAATGGTCCAGTTTGGATAGGCAAGGGTCATCAAGCTCTTCTCGCCAAAAAAAACTTCACACCTGAATATGCCATGGCCAAAAGCACAAATACATCATACAATTCTTGTACAACATCTCATTTGGTGATGAAATATTAATCATTTATCATGTTTTAGTCAACAAAAAAATGATAAAAGCTTATAAATATAATATACGGTGAATGTTTTATTGCATAATAATAAGCCTTTTTTATGTACATGCACATATATGACATACTCATATGAATGTTTGAGATTTTAAATTGAGAGTTGGAATGCCAACGCTGCAATGTATTCAGTTAATTCAGACAATATGGAGATTGTTGTCAGAAGATGAAAAGATTTTCTTTGTAGTCTAAGTTTTCTTCTCTCAATAACAATAGACCTTAAATTACATCATTATTTTGTCAGGATTTTATGCTGTAATGGCTCTACTTTCATTTCATTTCTGTATAAATATATATATGTTTTTTTTCACAGACTGCTGGAATGATTGTGGGCAATTTTAAAACTTACAACTGTAATGTAAAAACATCTGCAGGAAAAAAACATATGTGCAGCGTATGTGCGACAAAGGTTGCAAGTGAAAGCGGTTGAAGTGACACTGCGTACAAACAGTGTGTTTTACTTAGTTAAATCTGTCTTTTGATTAGAGAAATGCATTTGCAGTAATAATAATTGGCAGATTTTTTAAATATAAATTACACATGAAAGTCATTTGAAACCTAGGTGTGTTATTATTGGTGTATTGAGTCTCGATAGTGTGTCTTTGCACACACATGGATCTCAGGCCTGTGTGTTAATGTGTGTAATATTTAGATAGATCTGAGTAGGTTCTCTATTAGCTCACATCGACCATCTATCTATCCATGTTCCACTACTCCATAGTGCCACCTAAAGGTACCTAAGTCATTCCCAAGCCTGGTGGTCTTGTGCCCAGTTGCACATGCTCAGAAGACATTCCCCTCAGTTGACTCCCTTTGAGGCCAAAGAGCAGTGACTTTGCTTCAAGCTCCTTCCGGATATGAGCTTCTTACCATTTATCTCTAAGCTTAAGCCCAGCCACCTAGAACTAATTTGTAACTTCCCACTCGCTGCAAACCAGCAGAACTATAGAAGGATAAGTAGAGGACACTGGAACACATTCTATTTTTGTATCCACACTGTCAAATCTGCCATAAAAATGTTGCCCCTGTTCCTGACCATCAGTGGCGAGAAACACCCAGTTAGTTAAAGAGAAAAACCAGTCCATCATTACTTTACGAAATGAAAGTCAGTCAATCTGAAAACTGTCCAAGAAGGAGAGTGATGGAGGGCTGCATCCGATGATCTGGCCTCCACAATCGCCAGATCTAAATCCAGTTGAGATGGTTTGGAATAGGTTGGACCACAGAGTTAACAAAAAGCAGCCAACAATTACTCAACACCTCTGTTGAACTCCTTCAAGATTGTTGGAAAACCAATCCCGATGACGACCTCGTGAGGCTGAATGAGAGAATGCCAAGAGTGTGCAAAGCTGTCATCAAAACAAAAGGTGGCTTCTTGAAGAATTGAAAATATAAAACATATTCTGGTTAACAGAAGACTTTTTTGTTTACTACACAATTCTGTATATGTTCTTCCACAGTCTGGATTTCTTTGGTTATATACAATGTTGAAAATAATAAAAAATAAAGAAAAAACATTAAAGAAGAATGTGTGTCCAAACTTTTGACTGGTATTGTATACCATACCGTGTTGTGCTTTGGCACATTGACATTGTGATATTGTGTCATTGTGACATAAATTATGATTCAAATCCTTTTTTGGATTTCTTCTCTTTATGTGTAAATCAAATACTAAACTGTGTCAGAGCTTCATACTGAATTTAACATACTGTGACACAAAGGCATCCTGAGCAAACACAAATAGAAAGCACCTTAAGTGACTCACAGCTGGAAAAGATGTTTGTATGATGAATTTGATTGTGGTATGTTGTGTGGATCTGCCCAGGGACTGCAGATGGAAATAAGCTATTAGCTGTTAGCTAAATCTGTTGAAGTACATCTCTTCATATAGTTTGAGAATGTTTTTGTACATGGTGCCTGATAAATAAACTTCTTGTTAATGATGACAATAATATTAAAATGTGTATATTAATTCCTGCAGATAACATCGAGCTTTTTACTGGCCACAACTTTAACACACGTGTTGTTACTTTTGTTTGATAGAAATATGAACGCCTTCCTGCTGCTTGGCTGCTTTCTCCTCACTGTGACAGAGTACTTCCTTGGATCAGCCCACATGATCCCCGATGAGAAACTCTCTACGAATAGGGTTGTTGTACGTAATACTATGTCTCAAAGTCTAGATAAAGAACCACCAGCTGTACTTATTGAAGGTAAGTTTGCAAAGCCATACATTTGTTTTTACTTTAATTGAAAATCTAGGATTTCTGCCATTTCACTTTTATTCTGTAAAATACATTGAGGTGTTTATGCTCTGATCTTTTCCAGAAATACCCAAATCAATGAAAAAGACCAAGAAAGCAAAGAAAGCCAAAAAGGTGATCCAAAATAGGTTTATAATGGAGTTTGTTAATCATTTATTCTGAAATCCTTATAGTTTATAGCGACAAGGTGATTCAAAGCTTTTCATAGTTCATCTTTTCTATTGAGATTATCTTACCACACATGCTGTCCACAAACAAACTTCAATGCTCAAAACATATTTTCTGTGTTATGTGGTTTTACTTAAAGCAAATTTTGCTTATTTTACTTGTGCTTTCTGTTTCAACGACAGCAAAAGCTCTAACAATATAATTTTGTTTATTCTTACAGCTTCTCTCCCTCTCTCTTTTCCTCAGAACAAATTTGGTGTGAAAAAGCGCCCTCCTCCTCCAGCTAACTGTATTCCCTTGGGGGGAAACTGTAAATCTCCAGGAAAAGTGTGCTGTGATTTCTGTGCCTTCTGCCAGTGTCGGCTCTTCAAAACTGTCTGTTTCTGTCGAATGGGCAACCCTGGCTGCTGAACGGCCAGCTGCAAAGTTGCTCAGCTCAAACAGGCAGAACTAAACTTCATACTAAACCAAACCACTCAAAGTGAAAACTGTGAGACCACAGTTCACCTGTTGGTTTGGTGCTTGGTTTATAACTTAAAAGCCTAAAATTCACTGCATGAAGCACTTTATCACAGGGGACTGCAACACAGTGAACTAACCTAAAATCTTACATTGTATAATGTTTGTAGCACTGCCATGAATTTATTTTATTTACATTTTTTAAACATGACTGTTTTGCTTTTAGCTTGCATACATAGAATTTTTGCACAAATAGCTTATATATTGCTTTATTTTTTACACAGAAATATATAAATGTGCAATGACAAACTCTAATCACAATGGGTATCAAATATTCTATGAAGCATCTATGTACAGTAAGAATAAAGTTCCTGCCTTATGTTTCCTATAACAGTGTTTTTGTTTTGTCTAGTGTCTAGACCACATGGTCTAATTAAACATTTGCTTTCATGTTAGCTGTTAGCTCAAATTGTGTACCAAAGTGAAGTTAATGCACATATATTTAAAAGAATATGTATGATTGCAATCAGCACTGTTAATCATGTTAGCATTATTCTTAATCCTCCTGTCACAGCATTTTTGGTGTGTTCAGGGGCATTCCTGAGTGTAGGTTACTGTTTGTTTCAGAAAGTCCTAGTTTTTTTATTATTAATTTGTTTTTTTAACCAAAGGATTGAACAACTAGTCAAAAAAAGCCAATTATTGCAACTGAAAAAAAGAATTATTAGAATTAGAACAGATTGAATGAAAAATTAATCAATAGATGGTCAATAAACATTTAGGTGCAGCCCTAGAATACAGGAAATAATATCTCGGCGGAAAGAACAAAGATGCAACATTTATATATAGTCAACCCAACGTTCCTATACAACTAAACTGCAATTATAAGTATGTTTCTGTGGGGACATAATTGCAACCAGATTGTGTTTTGACCATATGTTCACAATCAAGGTAAATGACAAGTCGCATGTTGATACTTAACACATCAATTAAATGTCCATGAGTATTAAAGGGGATACAGTAAGTAAAGAGTATTTTTGTGGTAACTTTGCAACAAGATTTTGGTAATTTTTAAATAGACTCTAGTTAAATTGCAGTGATTTAAAAAGCTTT
>OMLM01013966.1:5896-24911 GCA_900302695.1 Helostoma temminkii | reverse complement strand
ACATTCTACAATTTCTCAGACAGCCACAGAAAGAGATGGAAGAAGCAGTGCTCCACATCTAGATCTGCATCCGTGTATAAAAATCCACACTACAGTTTGAATGTGTTCATTTTAACTAACAACCTGGCTCTGTGTGTATGTGTTTCCTTCCAGGCCTGGACACATGACTGCAGCTGCCCCCTTGCTCCCTTGTCTACACCAGCACCCCTCCTTATTGTAGGTGAGAGGTCACGTGGAGTGGCATTCCTCTCAGTCTGAGAGTGAGCGAGCACTACTTGGAGCAGACGGCAGAGAGAGTGAGAAAGAGAAAGAATGAACAGGCAAAACTGCAACAGCAGGGCAGGTAGAAGATGAGGAGAACATCGCATTGGGAAGGCTGCGTGTGAATGTGTGTGTATGTGTGTGTGTTGAAACGGACCACTAAACAGAAGACCCTTGTGGCTCTTCCCTGCTTCATAAACACAGCTGTTTGTTTAGTCTGAGCCGCCCCGTGGGACAGACACGCAGACAGAACGACAGACAGACACATTTATATAATTTATTCATGTCCACATTCATACTTAAGTGACAAGCATAAATAAACAGAACTACAGATGGATTATTTTACAAAGCCTGGTACAAAGACGTGGATGCAGCAGAGAAATGGGCAGAATGGCACAAACACAATGTCTGAAATCTCTGCCTTTTTAATTATTTGTATGATCGAATGTTTTCCCTGTGAAAGTGCACAGGTTATCACAGGCTGGTAATGTTTTCAAACCTGCTGGTTAGAAATTCAGAGAAAAACACTGGTTTTTAAAATACTGCTGTGAACATCAGTCAGGCCAAGTCAGAAAAAAAGAGTTTTGTAAAAGCAGTGGGACGCTGCCTCTCCGCTGCCGTCTCTCTTGCTTTCAGATACACACACACACACCTTCTGAAAGGCGTGGAGCAGACAGCTGAGGGGACCATCAGATTTCACTGACAAACACACTTACGCTTCAAGTGAGACACAGTGAAAGTCAATACTCTGCTCCTGCTTCTCCTTTCCTTTGACTCCCATCACCCTCTATCCCTGCTGGACATTCTCTCAAAACCACATACACTCTGCTCACACACACATACACACAACAGAGGCAGAAGCATGATGGAGCCATACTAATAAAGGCGGCCACCAGAAACACATGATGCGGTGACTCAACATCATTTGTGACCGCAGAGGACATCAAACATGGCCGCCCTCCAGATAATCCCACATATGAGTCACAGACATTCACTGTCCAAATTCAGGCTGTGTATATTTTTTAAAGATTGGACATTTACATTAATGTTGCCATATCAAAACCATGACTTTGAAAATCGCTGTTCTTAAGAGCTGAAACATTTTGGTGTAATATTAGTTCACACAAAACGTTCATGTTCATTGGTAACTGCTCCCTGATTGTGCAATTGGCATTTCTTTAAGTGCAAGTAGCCACCTCAGGTCTTCATTAAAATGTAACTTGAGCTAGACTGGCTATTCTAGTCTGCTTGCATCTGCCTGAAGAAGAACAGCAACCCACTGGGAATGGATACAATAGTGAATGAATGGAGCTTGACCTTTGGGAAGGATTGAGGAGATGGTATGTGTGTGTCTGATTGAGAAATTAGCTACAGTTCCAAGCAAATGATCAGCACAAACACACACACACATACACACACACACACACACACACACACACACACACACATAGCCTACACAGACACCAAATCCAACCCTGGGGGTAAGAAAGCAAAGGCCAGACTCCAGTTGTCTCAACCCTGACCCACTCACACAAACAAACAATACTGCACACACACATATAAAGACACACACACAGATGCAAAGGCTTACACAACAGTGGAGACCAGCTATCACCTCGACTTCTGAATGTCCGGCAGGGTCAAAGTTCATTTCTTCTTCTGCCAGCCTCCAGGGCTCTTTTGTGTGACCGTGTGTGTCTCGGTGTGTGAATGTGTGCATGTGTGTGTAGATATGCTCACTAGGAGTGACCTTGCAGAGTCATTCATTGTGGATACACTGCAGCACCAGCACTACTGCAGAGCTGATTAGGGAGCAATCTTGCTTAGAGATGTAGTGTGTGTATATTTTTTTGTGCAAAGAGTGAGTTTAGGCAGAAAACGACAGGTTTGAGAGCAGATCAGAGGTTAGATGTGAGTGTGTGTGAGTGTCAGTGTGTGTGTAGGTGTGTGTGTGAGTGTCAGTATGGGTGTAGGTGTGTGTAGTGTGTACAGGGTGTGCATGGGGGTCAGACACAGATGGACAGCTGGTGTTTCAGTGGTGCTAAATCACTCACCCCTCCCCAACATGCAGGCACACATGCACGCACACACACATGCACACACATGTCCCATCCCCCATCAACCACAGGGAAACGCCCCTTAAAGCATTCCCAGCTCTTTACTTTCAAAGACTGCACATTCAGTGCACACACACACACACACACACCAAAATAACATGGTTATTTTTACCGTAACGACAGACCTATAAAGTCCTATATGACAGTTTGTTCAGGAAGTTTTAGGTGTAATCATTTTATATTCATACACATTCATAAATCAGTCAAGGATTGCTCTACGTGGGTAAACACAAAGCTCACACACACACACACACACACACACACACACAAGCTCCTATTTTATGAGCTCATCAAGTCCCTCAGGTCACCAACCGCCATCCCAGCCAGGCATAAAAAAGCTCACATCAAAAGGCTAACCATTTCACACACATGGATATGCATGCATCACATGCGCACACATTTGGTGCGGTAACTGTGGCAGCATTAATTTCCTTGTGAATGCACTTGACTAACACATAATAATCTCAGACACTGCTGGGAGACCACCAAGCAGCAACACACACACGCGGACGCAGCCAGGGGGACCACCAAGCAGAGGGGCTGTCAAGACAAGATAAGTGTGTGTCTAGCATCAGGGTTTCGCATACACCCTCTAATACACACACATGTACACACACACACACACACATACATACAACAACAATGACACACAGCCTGGCCTGGACTCCTGGAAAAGCTCTGGCTTATCTCTCCCCACAGATAGTGAAATGGATTAAGAGCCACATTTGGCACGTCCAAAGAACTGGACAGATAACCAGGAAAACACTCTCTCTAACTGCAATCACTGCTCAATGTGATTTGTTTGTGTGTGTGTGTGTGTGTGTGTGTGTGTGTGTTTGAGAAAAAGAGAGAGAGAGAGAGAAGAGAGTGGATAAACTTGAGGATGCTCCTCAAAGTGTAGGCATTGGACCAATAACTACATCTGTGTGTGTGTGTGTGTGTACACATGCAGGCATGTGTGTAAAAGAGTGATGCAGTGGTTGACCCAGGACCCAATCAGTTAGAACACACACAGCATGCCCAGACAAAGAGCTGTGTGTGAGAGGACGGTCAGCATGTGTGTGATGTCAGCTGGAGACAGAGAAAGGGAGCCCATCATATCCCGTTTATGAGTGTGTGTGGGTCGCTCCCCTGACACAACAAGCATGCTCATTGACCCCCCTGGTTATAGATGCCTGCTATGAGAATGATAGGAGGGTAAGATTCCCTGTAAGACGAGCAAATTCCATCTCTTCTCTTCTCTTTATGCTCCATACATTATATACTCAAATATACACTCAAATAATGAGGCACAGGTAAATATGCTGATTCTGTCCTATTTAAATCTATGCCTTCTTTTAGCAATTCACAAGTTACTATTCAGCTGTGAACTTTCACACAACCTCTATCTGTGTTGCTTTGTATTGTTTTCCAGTTCATTCTTGTTGTATATGTCTCCTGCTGTTCCTTTATGCTGAGACATTTAATATTTCTCATATGAATAACTAAAACAGAACAGAAGGGAACAGACAGTTTTGACAGTAGATTATTTTGCCGCTGCCAAAAAAATGGCCATAAGATGACATTTCCATGTCCTTCACACCGTTCTACATGTGTGCTGACTTATACGTCTGTCTCTCCCCTTCTCTGTCTATTAGAGTCAAATCTCTGTCTTAATGGGCACCTATTGTATCCTGCCTCTCCTCCTGCTCTATTCATCACACTACCACACGCACATACACACTCCCTCAGAGGGGGCCCCTTAACCAGGCTCTCCATATGCCTGACCCCCACCTCCTTTCTCCTCCTCCTCCTCCTCCTCTTTCCACAACCCCCTCCTCTTCTCCCCATCTCTTGCTCACACTCTGGCTTCTGCTCTGTTGCTGTTGCTGCTGCTACTGCCCCATGCTGCCATCTGCTACAAGACAACAGAGGGTGAAAGAGAGAGGAGGAAGAAGAAAAGAGTGGTGAAAAGGAATAAGTGAAAAGAAAACACGAGAGAAGAAGCGACTGAGGGGAAAGCAGAGAAAGGAAGACTGATAGAAGATAAAGAGAGATATAGGGAAAGAGATGTGGACACAATACAAGAGAGACTAGAGAGGCTGTCCATCTGCTCCCCCCTCACCTCCCCTCCTGACACACAGCCATACCACAAAGAGAGTATTTAACCTCACACACACAGAAAGAGAGGGAGACAGAGTGGCAGAACGCAGCCCAGCCTCTCTCTTTAACCCGTTCCTCTCCAGTGAGCCTGCCTGTATTACACCCTTGGGGTGGCAGGTGATGGGTGGGATGGAGGGAGAGGATGTAGGGGGAGCAAGGGGTAGAGGAAAGGGGAATGGGGGATGGGGTGTGATTGAGGGACAGAGCATAGGGGATGAAGGGTTGAAACTGATCTGAATCAACACCAACACATCCTCCTCCCCTCCTCAAACCTCAACAGAGACCAGCTTGCTGCCCATGTCACTATGACAACCTCTGTCAATCATACTGTAGCTGTGGGCTTCAAATGGGCACCGATGGCTGCTCAAATCAGAGTTTCTGAAAAGAGCTAAACATGCTTTTCATAGTATATTTAAGGAAAGGTGACAGCAGGTCAGACAGACTCAGCTTACTCTGTGGCTACAATACACATACCGCAGACAACTAGCTGAAATTATGGTTGTGAATGACGTCAAAACCTGCCAACGACAAAGTAACACCCACGTGTTTTCTTTTCAATTTGACTGCACTTTAGCATTTGAACACTACACAGACTGAGCACAGCGTTTCAGAGTGGTTTGGTGATTTTAACCAATATTCCAGTTGTTTGAAAAACCCAACAGACATACATGTGGTTTAAGGTTTGCAACCTTTTTGGCTTATTAGGCAATGTCTGGTAGCAACCACCTGTCACCACTTGCCTACTTGTTGTTGCCAGTTCATCCAAAAACAGTTTTTCCTTGTTTTGGCTGTGCTCTAGACAACTAAACTTATCTAGTAATTCACAGAATAAAGATGAGAGAAAACATTGGAAAACATTTCAACTTGGTGTAGTACAAATGTTTCATTGTGCTTTCATTTCTTACTCAACATTCAAAGCCTTTTTTTGTGCCTCAATCCCCAAACTGGGAAACAGTAATGACAGCTATGTACAATACATCTGTATACAGCAGGCATCATGAGACTACAGGTAGCCTAACTCTAAATGACTAAACACCGTTTCTCTTTCATTTCCCAATTTTACAGACCCCTTTGAGAAAAAGGGTGAACTTCTATATACTGTAACATCACAGTTTAACCACGCACAAATTAACCTTGTTGGTTTGGTTTTTGAAATGAAAGCAGCCCACGTCATTTTCTTGCCTCAGAGCCCCCTTTGACCCAACAGACATAGAATGGAAATACGACTCACAATGAAAGTCTAGGTTAGTGGTAGCAAAATAACAACCAGGAACACATAGCACAACAAGTACAAAACACATCCCAGCATCATGTTGACAACAAGGCGCTGTCACTCCTGCTGAGCCTGTCAAGCTCAGTGACATCGAGATGGCTGTCAGGACTGGGCACAAACACGACTGTGTAGGTCAACACACACTGCAAACACTAGATTCCCCCAAGGACCTGTACATACACAGTGTCACACACACCAAACAGCAGTGTAGTGTGTAAAGGGTGTGAGGAGGAGGAGGGTGAAGGGGCGTGACCCACAAGAGCTGATTTCATTTAAAAAGAGGAGAGGAGATTAGAGGAGAGGAGACGAGAGGAGAGGTCTCTGTGTATATGTCCACAAATGGAGAGAGCAGACACCAGCTGTCACATGCTTATGTCAGCGCTATTCTCAGCTCCTATTTGAGCGTGTGTGTCTTGTGTGCTTGTGTGTGTGTGTCACTGTGTGATCTCAGCTAGCCACGGCTGGTTTCAATTACACAGTAAACTTTGACCCTGTGTAACCAAGAAGGGAAAGGAGCTACTGACAGAGAGAGGTGGAGTATATGAAAGAGGAAGTGAGATGCTGACAGAGAAAGAAGCCACAGTAGTGAAAACTTTTGAAAAAAGTTCATGTAAATGACACACTGCACAACTACTTAACAGCTAAAACCACATATGCGGCTGCATTTATAGGAATGGTGGCTTACCCTTTTTCTAGGGGGTCCTCGTTCTTCATCCTTTGCGCCCCTCCCTGCTCCGGCCCCACCTCCTGTTCGTCCCTGCCGGCCCCCTTTGCCCTCTCCAACTGGAGGCCTGATGGTCATCCTGATTTCCGGTGGGCAAATGTAGTTTTCAAGGCTCTTAGGGGGCTTCTTGGTGCGCTTGGTGGTCTGGATTTTCAGCTTTAGACTTCCTTCCTGGAAGCTTGCTTCCTTGATGGAGAACTCCTGCTCCTCCAGAAGCCCCTCCCCTTGCTCCTCTGGCCCCTCTCCTTCACTGATGGCACCGTTAATCACATCATCACTGCATGCCAAACTGATGCCCCCTGCTCCTTGCTGGTCCTCTTCATTTGGCCCCACCCTGCCTCCCTGTAACTCCGCCTCTTTGGGTCGGGCCGAGCCAACCAGATCCCTTGGCTCCATGCACGCTCCCGCCAGAGCCAGTCAGGATGGGGGAAGCTGTGACAACCAGCCAATAGAAAGTTAGAAAACAGTAGTCTGTCGGGCTGGTTGGTTGTTGTCAATCAGCTACTGGGGTTGAGTTGGTTGTCCCACAGGAACACAGCGAAGCCAGGGACAGTCTGCAAAGAGAAGTGAATGACATGATTAGAAAAGGAAGGGTGACTAAAGCAGAGCCCTGTCATCACCATAGCTTCCTTTCCACCGCTACCTCTCAGCACAGGCCTGTCCACTGTCATCAACATCATCAGCTGCCTGTTTTGTATAAAGACAAACACTCAAGCTCATCACAGAACCGCTCTCATTTGCATTTTGTGCCTCATATAAACAAACAAATTTTTTGACACCCGCAACCGCCTGGCTTCCTCTCTCCCTACTGTCTGCTTTATTCACTCTTTGCTAATCATCCCTCATCAATTCATTCTGCAGCAGATCTGAGACAAAGCCGTGCAGACACTAGAGTGATCAGTGCAAAATAAGACATTCCTCGTCTCTGCTCTAAACCAGGCTGAAGTTACCCCGAGGACACAAGGCAGAAAAAATGAAAGAAGCTGACTTCTGTTTTTTTTTTTCCTTTCACCAGAGCAGGGAAGGAGGGTGGGAATCACACAGGGGGAAAAGGGAAGGCAGCAGAAAAAGACGAAGGAAAGGAATCTAAATTCCTTCACCAGATGTGGTTTACGAGCTGGTCTGGAAAAACCAGTGCCTGAAGTGCTCTACACACGCATGGCATTGCTACACACATGCATGAAAAGTGCCATACACTTATGCACATAAATACACACACAAATGACAGTGTTGCTGTCACCGAGTAGACTTCTGCACCCTTGCTGCTATTTCTGCTATCTAGAGAAAAGACTGCGGTAGCCATTTCTCAGAGGACTCAGGTTTTCCTTTTTGGATCATTGAACATGCAAACACAGTACATTGCATACTTACACAAACACAATCCACACATATGCATTTACACAGCCAAGCACAAGAGCACACAAGAGCATAAAAAAGCAACCAAAACAAACGCCGGACTACACTTCTCACTACAGCTCCAGGGAATCCCATCAGTCAATATGACATGAGGCATGACTGAGCTGGAAGTGGGGAATGCTGTCTCACACACTGAGCCTAGACTGAGACCATTTACACTCATGTGAACCCCGAGTAGACCACTACATGCGGACATGCTTCAAATAAAAGCTGACTGCTTGCTGTAGACCTAGAGCGACCAGACATCACAAAAGGCTTACATGCTCTCCAACATGGTTACTGTGGGTATTTTCCTCTATTTGTGCGTGTTTCCTCTGTATGTACTCCTGTACCAGCCCACACTACTGTACAAACAGCTGATCCCCAACATAATACCCAACAGGCTGCACAGCACATGCTTACACTATGATTTAATAATAATAATCCACAGTGGTATTTCAAAAAACTTGTCAGTATACAACAACATCCAGACCTTAGGTCAAATTAAGTCTTTTTGTACTATATTTGCTAGATTCAATAAAAATGAAACAGCTCGTTTCTGTGTAGCTTCCCCTTTAGTTCTAAAGGTTTATCAATATGAATAGGAAACCACAGCGTTTAAAGCTGAATCATAAGGGTTACTGATGTAGGTTCTGGTAGCTTCCTGGTGGTTAAATATGAACAAGACTATAAGCACCATAACAATGATTTTGCATATTTAAGCTTATGAACTCTAAGCTTATGCTTAGACCATTTTCCAAAGAATACCAATGGGTTTCCAGATTTTCTAGTCATCAATCTGTCAGTGATTTGTTCATTACTTGCAGTATGAAAAGGAACTTTCTTAACTTCACCCTGGTCTGACTGCTTTATTTTTGTGTCATTATTTTCACAGATAAGATCATGTTAAGCTAGTTTCCCAGCAGCAGCCTATTTAATGCAAAAACTACAACATTGTCATCATCATTTTCACACTGCAACTGCTTACGTTTTGAAATTGATTTTCAAACAGCAAAACAAATGACTGCAATGGTTCTTGGCAGTCAAATTGAAATTGAATATGTCCATCACATGACCATTAACATGACGTAATAATTACAAATACATATGGAAAATCTAAAACATGATAACTGATGGTTTAAACACCTCTAAAGATGATGTTTATACCCCATTGATAAAAACAAGGTGACCTTGGAGTCAACGAAAATTAATGTATAAACTTGTGGTATGCTTTGGCCAGTGCTCATATTGTACTGTATAAGTGAGCTACACTTAATGGGCTAAACATGCAGCCCCCCTGCAGTCTGGACTCACTGTCTTTTGGCTAATCAGTCCAAACTCAGCCCCAACCTGATCACACAGTGCCCACATGACCCTGTTTGGTCCTCTTAGTATTTCAGTCCCTAATGTCAGCTTGGTGACTCGCCCTAATGGCATGTGTGAAAGCCACCCTGGCTGACATGTGACTGAGGACAATGACAGGAAAAAGAGACAGCTGCCAAAACACATCAAAAAGTAACTCATCCACTGTAGCTGGTGCTCCTAAGACTCTGTATCCCATCACAACTATAAAATGGCATGGCACAGGTAAATCTTCCTCCGGGTCCATTATAGTGTAAACTGCTTAGCTGGGTCATGACTATTCATCCTCACTGCTCAGTGCCTTAAGCCGTGTTAGTTCTCTGTTACTGGCAGACAGGCTGGTAGTTTATGTAAGACTGGCCCTTCTTTGGGCCTCCCTGCCTAGCTAGCCTGAGCCTCAGTGTCTCCTCTCTCTTATACACACGAACACACACACACACATACACACCTCGACTAGCCTCAGACAGCAGGGTGATTGTGAGAGGCCAGACTCACTGCATAAATAGCTTTATTATGTTCTCAAAACTGCCAGCGCTAACCAGCTTCCCTCTCAAATAGCATAAGGTCATTCCCTGTGCTCGATGTGAAAGGCTGTGAATGAGACACTCCTCCAACATTTGGCCTTGTCCTTTGAAAACAATAATGATAAAGCATTGATAATGGAATACAGATGGACAGAGCAGAGATGGTGAATGATACAGACACACAGACAAAACACAAGTAGAAAGAGTGTGAGTGAGAAACACAGAGAGGAAGATCGAGATGGCAGCAGAAACACAACCTTTTAAGGCTGCATACCCAGCAGCCCGATGCCTGAGGTGGACTCACAAATAGCTCCTGCACACATGCAGACAGATGTGCGCGCACACACACGCGCAGACTCACACAACACACCAAACGCCTTGCCCATGTGATTACACAAGGTGAGGAGTCTTTTTTTTCTTCTTTTCTTTGATGTGAGAGTGCAGCGGAGGATCGACCATCCCTGACTGTAGATGAGTATCTCAGAGGGATGATGAACATTGTCGGTCTGCCATTTTCATTTTTCATTCAGCTCTTTTATTCCAACCCTCTAGTGAAGGGGCAATCATGTAAACCAATGTCTCTAGAAGGATCCAATCTTAGGTTGGAGACAAATCAAAAGGAATGGCACAGCCTTCTAGTGCTTCCAAATCCAGTGGGCATGAGTCTTCAAATGGGAAGTCTGTTAGTGCTCTGCCCTAGAGCAGAGCAAGGTGAACCAAGCCATCTTTTCACATCAAAGAGCTCGTACTCATTTTTTGAGCGAACATCACAAACTTCTGTTTGGGTGTGAAACACAGAATAAAGGGTCTTTCTCTCGCTGCTTCATAAGCAGGTGTTCGAATACATGACAGCTGGACAATCAGAAAGTAGCATGTGTGGGACAGTGTGTGGAACCGCCATAACAGAAAATGATGGTCTTGCAGTCCTGCATGCACACACTCCTCTGGATGAGCCATATGCCAGGTAGTACTAAAACCATCCTCACCTAACTACCCTGCAGAAGCAGATGAATGTTAAACCATTTTAACTGCAGCAGAAGCCACAAAATGGCTGTCAGCAAAAACACCTCCCCTACTCCCCAACTGTCTTCCTCCTTCCCCTCACCTCACCCCCCCACCTCTGTTCTCTCCCCTCTTCTCTGTGCTACCGCTTTCCTTTACCCTCCACTGGTTTCTATCTCTCCCTCCCTCCCTCCTTCCCTCTCTCTGTGTGCTCTGCCAAAAGGTGCTCCAGTGCTGATATTCTGTTAAGAGAGCCTGCCAACAGTTAGATTTGTCCTTGGATCCTGTTCACGTCCCCCCCCCACCCCGTGATCCTATTTCGACCCAAGGTATCCAGCTCAGAAAGGGATACACCTAATCGATTTCTCATGCTTTAATTTAAAGGTGGCACGGGCATCTCATTACCTAATAGGTGTTTTAATAGCCTCCTTCATACGTTTACGCCACAAAAACGCTGCAGGATTTACAAGTCCCTCAAACCTGTTAACAAGACAAGATCGATGGTTCAATCCTTGTCTCTATTATCCGTCCCTCTGACTGAGATTTCTGCAGGCTCAGTGACGTACTGTCATTCACTGTCACCCAAGGCATGGACACCAGGTTTGGCTACACTTTCTCTGACATCCATCCTCAGCCCACGTGAACCTGATCATCCACTAATAAACCAGAGCAAAGGAGCAAATGGATGCAGCGTGGTAGCCAGTGGTAACTCTTAATCGCTGTGGTCGCGTGTGCGTTTTTTTGTGCATCAAACGCAAGATAAACAAGAATAAATGCAAAATCAAAAACGTGACACAGTCTTTGCATACTGGGTTAATTTCAACTTGCAACTTCCACAACATCTGGCATCATCCATCTAGTCATCCACCCACGGTAACGCCACCAGAACCAGCAGAAAACCAAAAGCACGTCCAACCAAACATTTTTTCTACAAGATAATGTGACATAAATCATGACAGACTGTAGGAGAAACAATCATCTGCTTGCTGCATTTCACAGACTGTGATGCTATGTGGTGGGCTATCAGTGAGGATGAGGGTCCACCTCAGTAGAGAAACGTGAGGTGGGAGCGTGAACACCATTGGTTGAGCTGGTCCTTGATCGATTTGTAGTGGATACTTAATCCCATTGACCTAATTAGCTGTTTTATCTTACTGCCGCCTAATTACCAAGGAACAGCACAGCAGTAATAGATGGACACCATGGCACAGTATTTGGAGGTGGTGGATGTCCAGTGCGCGTGAACGTGCGCGTGTTGGCGCGAGTGTGTGCACGCGTGCGCGTGTTTAGTCGAACATGTTGGCATGCGACTTTAAGCTATGTGACATATTTCATGTCGTGTAAGGAGTAAATACGGCACAGGCGAAATATATGAGGTTATAGGTTAAGGTGGCATGTAAATAGCAGGCATGTAAAGCCAGCAGTCACACACAGCAGCTTATAACATCAATAAAAACATTAACACATTTACAGCAGAGGTGTACTCAGGTGTGGAATGTGGCCAGTCAACCGGGGCTACTTACCCATGTCTAATGTTGTCAAACACTCGGCTCGAACGTGTAAATATTTTATCAAGATCATTTAAAATCCATTTAGCCACATTTTACACAAACGAGGGATGGGATGACAGCCTCCTGGGCAGCTGTCACACGGTGCCAGGATATATGTGTGTGTGTGTATTTTGACAGAAAACCCCGAGGAAAATGGCGTCAACGGTGCTTTGGAAAGAGAGAAAAAAAAGCGAAAATAGGATTTGCAGCCGATCTGATGACAGAAGCAAGGTAGCCGCAGAGGGAAAAATCCAATCGGAAACTTGGCGCTTATTCCCAATTCCTCACAGAAATAAGAGCATTAGAGGTTTTTGCGGATCGACGGTGGAGAGCCGCGGCGGTGCAGACTGCGGCTCCGGTGCCTCACAGGATCGCTGGTCACTCGGGGAGCTGCACAGCGTTGAGATCCCTCGTAAATCCGCTACTCGGTTGGTAAGGGAGGAGGGGTGAGTAGGACTGTTACTGCAGTCAAAACAAGCCCGCATCCGACTACAAGCCCAAATCCAGCGAGGAAACGTCGACAAGACCGCGCTTTGAGCCGCCAGTGCACAAGACAGAGGACCCGAGGCAGGGGACGGTGCTTTGGGTCGCTTTTTCGTCGCCGGTTGTGTCGGGTCAAGGTTTTCTCTGCCTGTCTTTCTGTGTCTGTCTCTCTGCTTTTCCGATCGGTGAATGTCAGGTCTCGGAGCCTGGTGTCTGGTAATGATCTCACCCAGCAGACTGAAAGCTCTGGCCGAGCAGAGCAAAGCAAAGGAGAGAGGAGAGCAGAGGAGGAGCGACATCGCCTCCACCTGGCAGCAAACATGCCCAGCGCGTCTCTTTCTACTGCCTCCCCCTATTCCCAGGGCCTTCTCCTGCAGGACTGCTCTTACAGGCATGCTGTTGTTTTAACGTGTCCTAATGCAAAATGGGAACATAACGACTGGCTAAGGGCCTGTTGTTGTGACTGAGTAACTGCTGCACTTTCCTTTACATTACAAACACTATGTTTACTATATAGTGGCAGGTTATCATATCCTTATATCACCTACTAAGTTAGGCAGTCATTTAGCTTAATTATTCATATGTTGACCTTTTATATTATAAATTTATATTGGACTTTATCAAAAGTAGGTCAATGCATGATAGGTTTGGTGAGTCCCTAAACATTCTTCTGCAAAATTAAGCAGATAATATTTGAATCCACCTGCCAGTCCCCACTTCCCCTTTGACCAGCATCATCTTTCTTCAGGATCAGTGAAGTTCAGTGGATTTAAACTGTAAGTATGAATAAATATTTAGTATTGAATATTGAATATTTGTTCTCTTTAATATATCACTTTGTATTGTGGATGTGGAGTAATACATTCCACAGCCATGAAAACCTCTGCTGAGTCATTACTAGATACATAAATCTTATAAATTATTGCTCTCTTGCGTGTCCTTGGGGGAGTTTTGAAACATTTCATGATACATTTTGCTAAGCTCCGATCTATAAATGAAGTTTATCACTTTAGTCTTAATAGGAAATGGTTTGCCCATAAACCACAGCTACTGGAATGACTGGAGATTATGCTATTTGACAGAGTGTCATTCAGTCATGATTTTTAGAGAGACAAAAGTTGCCATAATACACTCCGCCAACACATTTGCCTCAGAGGAAGACAAGGTGGGTGTGTAAGTGGGATTGAGTGGGTGAAAAACAGCAGACTGAAGTGTGGGTTTGTGTGTGTGTGCACGGGTGCTTTCCCCTTAATATGTCAAATTACAGCAGGATGGAAAACCCACATCATGCAGCCATGGACAAGCCACATTTGTTCCATTAATTCATCATTGTCAGAAGTTATGTTTATATCGTGTCTCCATGCAAAACCTGACCTTCCTTGTATGGAAAACATCTTTTAACATTAACAAGCAATGCAAATGATGTCAGATGACCTTTCTCACTTGGTGTCCCACAGTTACGAGCTGTTACTCATCTCTGGTGTGCACAGAGCACCCACTGAGAGATATTTCATTAGCAGAGGCAGCATTTGTGATTGTGTGCTAAGTAGCATGTAAACACTCAATATAGTTTCAAACTTGTAGTTAAAAATCTGCACTGCCATCAGCGGTTGGCGTGTTGTTGCTATTCACTTCCCCTGCTGTGGCACGTTGACTAGATTCACAAATGTGTTGTGTGTGTGTTTATGCATGTGTGTATACAGCAAGTGCATTTAGAGTCTCTCTTTCATTTTGAGTCATCTGTCTAAAGTGTTTTCATAGCTACACCACAGGTCTTTATTGCCCATTTGTTTATTTCCCTACTTATGGGCCTGGGGCCAGTATTGTATTATTTAATTTTACTTATGTCTTCATGAGGACAAAGATTCTTTCAATGGTAGTAAATTCAGATAAGTGCTTGGGCAATGATAACATTATTATTGGTCCATACTGTGTTGTTATAAGGTGTAGGGTTCAGTGAAGGATGCTAGGTTATACTATGCTCCAGTAAAGCTCTTAGGTTTATGATTATGATTTTAGGGTGTATTTAAATTTGGATTAATTTGGTGGTTGGCTTTAGGGTTAAAAAAAGACACATATATTAAAAAAATGTCTGCATTTGTTTGTGCTTACATTCATGTGTGTCTATTGATTTGGGATGTGTGCAAGAATACAAAGAGACCCCTGAGAGTGAGGGGTCAACAGCTGCTCCCCAACAACCAATCAATTGCAGTGTATCAGTAAACATTACGCACAGACACACACACACACACACACACACACACACACACACACAGACGGCACTTCATTCTCGAATCTGTTTCCATGGATACCAGATACAGGCAGCCAAGAGGGAGCAGT
The DNA here is from genome assembly GCA_900302695.1 of Helostoma temminkii. Classification (NCBI taxonomy): domain Eukaryota; kingdom Metazoa; phylum Chordata; class Actinopteri; order Anabantiformes; family Helostomatidae; genus Helostoma; species Helostoma temminkii. The sequence continues at coordinate 9,738 of OMLM01013966.1, read as the reverse complement.
TTTCCAGCTTAAACTGTAAATATTGAATTATGATGGGGAGGAAAGAGACAGCAGTGCAGGGCAACGTTCCTGCCTGAATGATCTAAATATCTAGATAATCCTATCTCTATTCACCGCTACAGGAAATCTGGAGCATCATTCATGATCATCAAGTTCAGCATAAAAAGATGAATCTGTCTTCCTGATCCAGCCATTTATCTGACTCTCTATTACAGACTGAGAGCTGCCCCCATTTCTTCATCTCTCCCTGCCTTTTTGTCTGGAAGATTTTCATTCCCTCAAGGAGGATGCAAAGTAAATGCTTCCCAATGCCTGATTTGCAATACATAAAAGCAAATCTCATTCAAACCACTTTACCAAATGCTACAGCTTTTATGTGGCAACAGTTCCTCTGTGGTTTCATCTATGGGGAAAGAGGAGACTGAGATGAAGAGGTGAAGAAGGAGGAAAAAATTAGTTAACAATTAATAAATGCTTTGGCAAATATTTTAAGTGAGGCCACTAGAGATAAAGATTGAGGAAAAAAAAGAGTGACTCTCGAGGTGAATGTCAATAATTGGTTTGCCATCTTTATGAATAATATAAGCAGTGTAGTCAGCCAAGATAAAATAATAATAACCCTAATATTAATAACAAAGCTACAGTACTTGACTGCACCAGAGAATGAGAGTCGATATGTTAACCTTGAGCTGACATTGGGAGCAGGAGAGACTCATGTTCAATCAGTGAAGGGCTTTTCTCAGGGAGTCCACTAATCTCACAGAGCAGCAGAGGGTTCATCAGAGCTGAGCGACCCCTGGGACTGTCAGAAGTAATGGGGTCAGCTGAGAGAGAGCGAGAGAGAGTAAGAGACAGAGAGAGGGTCAGTGTGTGCAGGAGAAAAGGTCTTTGCCTGTGCACACAGACACTAAAAGCATGCAAGGAACATGCAGTTGTGATAATATACGCTCGTGTGTTGCAGATATTTATGACAAAAGTGCACTTGTCTATGTGTGTGTATGTGTGTGTCAGAAGGAGCGAGGGCCACGCTCACAGAGTGAGAAGTTAATGGGACGTGTGACAAGGTTGATTACTGAGGCCTCAATGATCTGGCTAGGTTAATGAAGTAAATGACTTCTTGGATCACATACCAATGGGGCTATCTTCAGCTCCTGATCCTTCTCCTCCCCCTCATTTACCTCGCGAAGGTGACTTGGATGAGCACCCTGCTGCCTTTAGCTGCGTAAGACATATTCAGTGCTTATGGCATCATGGGTTTTAGTCCATCCTAGAGATGTATTTTGTACACTGACTTGTAATTTCCCAATATTTCAGTATTTCCTTTGTGTAGGATATTGAATGCGATTGCAGACTGGATGTAGAAGGTACATAGAGCATTTGACAGAGCTGCACAGGGGCTACAGTTGTACTACACAATCTCCCTAAGGAGGACTAAAGTGGCCACCTGCAGTTTGCACATGCAGCCACACTTGCAGATACAATGCTAGACACAGACACAAACCGAGAGAAAGAAAGACTTACTGCAAGACTTCTCCATTAGGGACTGAGATAGAGAATCTTCCAATCAGAGCAATAACAATGTCTGGAAGGAGATGCAGACCAGAACAAAACAACAACACAGATGGAAGCCTAGACAACAGCAAAGACAACCTTAAGTGTACTTGACTGCGGACTCCCTGCTGACTCTGTCTATGTGAAGAGATGGCGCTGGCCCATCCCCCTGCTACTTATAGAGACATTATCATAATGTTGTCTTTGCCTGAGCTGAACTGGGCTCATCTTGAAGTCCTCAGTGAGTCCCTGTACATGCTGTTTCAGATGCTGAAGGAAGGCAGTAGTGGACAAAAAATATTCACCCTAATATTTATACAAAATTACTGTTCTGGCATCTAACAATGCAGTCCGGGTCTGACAGCACCAATTTGATGAATGTCTGCACTGGTTATAAACAAACGACAGCAAGGAAGATAAAGAGCGTCCTTCTATTTGTCTTGCTGTTTTCCTATTGTCCTGTCACTACAGACCTCTGCACAGTTTAAAATGAAGATCAATGGAATTAAATGACAAAGGGAATCTTGTGGACTGATATCTAGCAATAAGTCAGTAGACTGATAAATCTGGGTTCAATCCTTGCCTATATGATATATTATGGGAAGGCATAAACAACAAGTAACAAATTTGAGAGCTTGGCAACACACACATTACACACATGAATAATGAATAATTAGTTCTCAGAAACATAGTGTTTGTCACAGCTTTTGTTAACCTTCACACCTCAAACATCCACCCTACAACATCCTGTTGTGTTATAACTGTGCATGTGGTCAAATACAGCTGCGTGTGTGTGTGTGTGTCTGTGTGTGTGTGTGTGTGTGTGTAGGCCTATGTGACAGAGTTAGAAACAGAAACAAAGAGGAAAACTCCCTAGATGACACTACCACTTCCCCTTAGACTCTGTGAGTAAAACAGAGATGTAAAGCAGGTGTATGATACAGCACTGACTTTGATAGCGCTGAATCATTCATCACTTACACATTCAGTCAGTGCTTCAAAGTCCCTTTTAAATCTTACCAGTGGTTCCAGTGTAGTGACCTAATAAAGTAAAGTATAAATGACTAAAATGTCAAAAAGAAAACTGATGAACAATTAACACAAAAAGAGAATGTCTTGTGCACAAAAGTCAAAAATCAGCATGCTTATTTTTTTCCCATCGGGATCTTGTATTCTGTATTTTGATGTGACATGCTTGGTTTATGGGTGGTCATGGTGGCTTGAAACTAATCCGACAGTTTGACAGACAGTGAGTTTGTCTAACATGATGTGCATCAGGCAGGTGATGCAAAGAGGAAATTTGGGTGATCACCCTTATTGCCTCATCTTATCTCTCTTTTAAAGAGAATTGTCTGGATTATCATAGCTTTACAATAATTGCACATTGTCTCAGATGAAGAATAAGGGCTCCCCATACCACACACACGAGAACATGCAAACGTGCACACACAAAAAAAGACACCTGGTCTGTATTTGTTGTTTACTGTACATTGTGTGAACACTGTCCCATCTGAAGCTGCTTCCCAGCAGCAGGATGTGGTGGTGTGATACGTCCTCGCTCAACAACACCCACTTCCTATGAGTTTGATAAACAGCCCTGTGGTTTTACTCTCCTCCTGCCCGTCAAACATGAGTACGTGCACAACAGCTCAACAGCATCACCATCTGCTAAGGTGACATATAACTGGAATTAGTTATCATGCATAATGTTACCTGCACTTGAACACAAGAATGCCCTCAAATCATTTTAGAATTAGAAGAGGACATGAATATGTCACATTTGTTTTAGAGCGGGTGATGTGAGTCTGAGTTATGTCTGCCACTGGACATTTATGTTCCACATTAAAGCCTGTGCGAGCCTAAAGGTTGATGATACATGCCAGTAAAGACTTAGACTACTAGAGTCTCTTCTCTTCTCTTCTCTTCTCTTCTCTTCTCTTCTCTTCTCTTCTCTTCTCTTCTCTTCTCTTCTCTGTATGCTTGCATGGGCACATACGGTGCTGTCAGTCACATCTGTGAGCTGTCAGGATATGAATGTGCATGCATGTGAGAGCAGAATGAGGGGTGTATTAGCCCTGCTGATCCTTCACACTCTTCTTGTCAAACCTAACATGAAAATGAAAGCCTTTGTAACTGTGTGTGTGTGTGTGTGAGAGAGAGAGAGAGAGAGAGAGAGAGAGATGCAGGAGACAGGGCGGGTCAGAGGAGAGGAGTCTGCCTAATCCTGTGGGATGTGAGGGTATCTGCTGTGTATGGAGATGGGATGTAGGAATGTGTTCAGTGGTGCATGG
>OMLM01013965.1:0-16837 GCA_900302695.1 Helostoma temminkii | reverse complement strand
CACAGAAGTAGGGACATTTGGACGCAAGTGGTCTGCACATATGTGTACAGGTGTCTTGGCTGTCCACTTTCCTTAACCTTGCATATAAAATTAATCTATAGACATGACACCACTGTTTTAATATACAAGATGCAAACTCTATACACAACAGTGAGTGGTCTTTAAATGCTCTAATGAGCTCATGATGATGTCATATTTCAAACAAACATGACAATGACAGTTTGAATGCAGCTTGAATGAAGGTGATTTGTTATATTGTCAAATTACTAAAAGCAGGAATTAGAACTACTTGTGTGCATAAGGTGTGTGCACGTGTAGCAGTTTGTGGTATGGGGTTCAGTCTTTTTGATGTTGGAACATGGAAGTCAATTCAGAAAATTTTCAACACAGTAACAACCAGACACTAGCTCACTAGTATGAAACAGCACAGACACTGACTCAAAACTCTGCTCATAAATATGAGTCATGCAGAATTGGAGATGAAATCAGTGTCTTTGAGAAAAAGGCCTTGTTCATAGGACAAAGAAGCATTTCAACAGCCACACATATTTACTTTGAGAGTTAAAATTCAAGGTTACAAAAAAGATGTCTTATTATGTTGATGATACATGCAGCTGTTCGTATCCAACTATACCTGATTGCAGATGTTCCCCACAATATGAGGAAATTTGCTTTTCAGAAGTGTTAGCAGGTCCTTGAATACTTCACTTGTTCGCTCATAGCCAGTCTCCTGCCCCATCTGTTTTATGCCCTGTGAAAACAATGTGAAAAATAGATTAATCCTAAAAACATGTCAGCTGAAATATTTGAGGTAAGAAAAGTATCTGTAGGCAACCTCAAAGAGGGAGTGTAAAACCATGTAAATTGCTAAATCAGACTTAAGAGACTATTGCTCTTTGGTGTTCCTTTTGTCATCCATTTGGTTTTAGGTTGCAGTTTTGTTTTGTTTGGTTTTTCACATTAGCACAACTATTTCCAGGTGAAGAAACTGAGATATGAAACCTGTTGCTTGTGAGCAAAGTTGTTGAAAGTGTAAAAGATGCAGGCAAAATCCTATCTTAAGCCCCATTTTGACAGGATTAACACTATGGAGACATTTAATATTCTATGTGGTCCCTGGTAATTTAAATGCAAACTGGATTTGAACTGCAAAATTACGCAATATGGTCTGTAACAGCATAGGACATTTATAAGGACAAAGCTAAAAGCATCAGAGGGAGACATAGGAGAGTTGACACGGAAACAAAGATATTGCACAAGGTGAATTTGAGTCAAAAATCTCAACACAGATGCTCCCCAAGAATATCAGTATCAGTTTCTTATATCCATTGCTAATGTACACCTACAAATAATCTTAAAAATAGATGCTTTCTCTTTTTTTTAGCATTAAGAAATCCATTGATAGTTGTCTGTACACTAAAGGGGAATATTGCCAAAAAGGACTCAACCACATGCCCACCATGACATTGTAGGTATGCCCTCACAAAACCAAAGTATACTAAAAGTTCTTCTTCTTCAAGTATACTTAAGTAATGTTCAAGTATATTTCACAAGTATACTTCTTGTAGTATACTAATGACACTGTACTTGTAGTATACTTATAAGTATATATTTCTTTACTTCCTGAGAATGAATTGGCCCACTTTTTAGTTTAGAAAAGTATACCTGACGTATACTACAAATAAACTTTTTTATATACTGTTAGTTTACTAGTGATATAATAACAGTATACTTTCTAGATTATCAAAATATTCTCTTAAAGTAAACTTTATCCTCATTCTCAGTTGATTAAAGTGCACTTCTGAATAATTGTTTAAAATTTGTTAATTGTTTTTATGCAGTATGACTTCCTCCCATGTTGATGAAATGAAGTACAGCAGTATCAAACATCACAGCTCTGTAGTTGTAGAAGTAATACTGTTAAGTCTAAAGTAACTGAGAGGCAACTCCTATTGACTGCTCACAAACTAACAAACTTTGTTACATACTGTATGTTATTTCCCAAATCATTATTATTACTAGAATGCTATTGATCTATGCTGTATTTTGTACTATTTTCTATATTTATTCTATTCTGTTGTTTTTAACTTGGTGTCATTTTTGTTTTGTTTATTGTTTATTTTGTTTTGCTGCTGTGACAAGTGAATTTCAAGTTTGACAATTTTACTCCAGTTATCACATTCTATCAGACAATTTTTAATGTGTTAACTTCTACAAACTCAGTGGGGTTGAATAATTAGCAGCCAGCCTCAAAGTCTTTTACTTTTTCAGTTATGGATGCCCCTAAATTGGCCTATACTGTATGTTGGTGTTAGCATGTTTCCATCCATACATTTCACATTGATAAAACATAAAGACAATTGACTCTGTCCATGTTGAAAGTACAAGGGCTGTGTGATAAAATTCTACTGCAGATTATATTGTCAATTGTGCTTTCTCTTGTTAGTCTTACCCCATTAAGAAAAACTCCAGCGTTGCTGCAGGTGATGTAGAGGATTTCAGTGTCATAAGGCTCAATTACAAGATAACACATGTCACCTTGCACCTGTCTCCACAGAGGGGCACAACAGCCATTTGAAAACTCATAATCTGAAAGAACATGGGAACAAGTCACAATAGCTCTCTCCAGTAGGAAGAAAGAAACAGGGCATAACAGTGGAGGACAAGGAGAAATCATGGCAAATGGTTTGAGCTGTTAACAACTGGTGTGAATGCTGGGATTGGTTCCAGCACCCCAGAATCCCTTAAGACACAGGTGTCAAACTCCAGTCCTCGAGGGCTGCAGCTCTGCTTGTTTTTCAGCTATCCCTGCCATACCCTCTGCTGATTACCTAGATCAGGTGTGTTCAGCCAATCAGAAGCTGTAAGTGCAGGGATGGTTGGAAAACAAGCAGGGTTGCGGCCCTTGAGGACTTGAGTTTGACACCCCTGCCTTAAGAGGAAAACAGTCAGGATAATGGATGTATGGAGGGATGGTTTGATGGATGGATGGATGGATGGATGGATGGATGTTAAAGGTAGTACAAAAAGCACCTCAGGTATGTTGCATGGTCCCAGGAGGCATGATAAATGCATTGCAATGAAGCAAACAACATGTACTAACTATTCACTTTTTACACTGGAAATTGGCTTTCTTCAATGCCATTAGCGCCAGCAGAACACACGCATATGTTTTGAAATATACATAATTAGTGTTAATAGCAAATGCTTTTCTTGTAGCCCAGTGAAAAGTGGAGCTAATTCAAACCTGATGTGTATCGAACCGACTTCAATAGCCTCTTTTCCCCTTCACTGCATAATTGTTTCAACAACTCCACTTCATTTTTCACTGCAGTAGGGTTAAGCCTGACTTGTCTGTAATGAAAATGTAAAAAAACAAAACAAACACCTGATTTATCTTGTTCATTTGTGACTTCTTTTATGAACCTGCTGTCTCTTACAATCAGAAACAAGCAGATGTGTAGCTGACAGAGGATAATTGGATAATCTGTATGGATTCTAAGGTTCGAGAGATAAGAGAAGAACCCACTTGGATGCTTCTTCTAAAAGCTTCTTGAGGAGCTCTTTGTCCATCTTTTGGAGAAAGTGAAACAGCTTGACCTTGACCTCTGAGTCCTTTATTTGATCGTCTTTCTTCCCTTCATCGTCCAAATGTATTAAATCAGTATCAGCATCTTCACTCTCCAGGATATTCACAAAGGTGGGCCCAAGAATCTTAACTGAAGGATCTCTATTTTCTGAACAAAGTAAATTGCGTTGAATTAAACACAATCAGGCCTCAAATTTACAGTATTTTTTCCACACATATTTCTCAGACTTAGCTTACATCCCCTCTCTACAAAACATCCACCAAGTTATACTTACATGATATAGTAATCAAACAAAAACATCTAATCTTATTGTATCTCTTTTTGGCAATGATGCAATAGTAAATACATACAGTATTTGAAAATAATAGCCAATTTGATGGTTACAGACATTTTAAAAATATATATTTATGCAAATTATGGTTATGGATTATGGATGAATGTGGTGGTTGGACAACTTAAAATAACATTGAGATTCAATTCTCTTGATGTTATTTTACTTACCTTCTAGACATGCTCGAACCTCTTGCAGCTTTCTGTCATTTGCCAGAGTAACTAGTTTAGAAAGCTGGCTGAAGCTGCGGACATAAACATAAGGAGGGGAGAACAGCAACAATGGATGCCCTGCACTGTCTTTCTCATGGGAGTGTACATCTGAGTTACTGAGGAGAATAAAAAACAAAAAATATTAGATTCCTCAGTTTTATGTCTACTGTAATTTATTTTTAGTAGATTAAAAATATATTTAAGCAAGATCTGAGTCTGTATTTTCATTTTAGTATTTCTTAGCTTTAAAGCCACAAATAGAAAGCAAGCCACACGCATAGACCAAGACTTTCTGATGAAATAAAATGGAATGTTCTAAGTCTTTCTGAAGTTGAAAAACAAATTAATTATAGCCTACTACTTTGAATATAAGCAGGTTAAATAAATTTGGACATCATGGTGACAGCATATCCTGCACAGACATGTGATACTGAAAGACCTGGCCAGCTAGCTGCCTGCCTCATGATTAGACTGACCTGATGTCATACTCTGTTTTGAAATCAGATGCCACTAAAGTGGTCCTCCATTTGAGTGGCTCATCGAACACATGCTCTGCCTCCTGTGGGTGTTGAGAGCTGAACTGCTCCACAAAGCACAAGATTTGTTTCAACAAGGACTCATTCATTGGTGTCAAGGCCAATTTACCAGTACCACAGCTGGCTGTAGTCCACTGGGCAGCCCTAGTGAGCGATATCCCCATTTCACTAGCTGGAATATCCTGAAACTGAACAATAACAATAATCATAAACATTTGAATAACTTTGGAGTTGAGATTCTGTGTCTACAATAAAAAGAGATCATTTTGTTCTATACTTTTTTAAGGCTAAAAGGCTAGTTTCAAAGATAAGCCCAAAAATTTACTGGCAACTATTTAAAAAATCTAAAAATTGTTAACTTTATGACACTACTCATAATTGATCAGTGACTGCTATCTGCTTTAGGTATGTTCATACTGTAATTGCTTCACAATAAAAACTGAAAGACAAAGCAATTATAACATAAGAAAATAATGGGGAAAAAACACTACTACTTCTAAACACCCGTGTGTGTCCACAGAAGTCCAAAGGACCTTCCAGCAGCAACAGTCCTGTTGGTAGAGAGCTCTACTTTAACTATGCTAAGTAGCTAAGTGTAGCTTGTTATTTTTTAGAGCTACTAAGCTACAACATTATGTAGTAGTGTTTTAATGTTCAGTTTTCCCTCATTAATAGAAAAGTGCGTTTATTTACTAGCTTATATCCATATGTGAATATCGGTACAAACCTACCGTGAATATCAAGTTGCTATCTCAAAACAACAGTTTCCGATCAGTGGTATCCATGGTAACTACAAACTTACGTTCTCTACTATATACGCCTGTGGTTGCTACGACACACAAACATACAACGGAAAGCGAGTTCGGTCAAAAATCACCAAAGCCAATCTTTGTAATGAACACGAAAATACTGACAAATGGGCTCTGTGAAACTCGGAAATAATAATACATTAAAGTGTTCTCAATTCCCTAATTAATAAAAGAGCAAAATGAATGCACACCAGTGAAAAACTTCTTTTAAAAAATACTTAAATATTTACTGTAAAATTGCACATTTGTGTTGTAAACTGCAAACAAATTTTGAAGATCAAAATGAAAAGAAACTGTCTAAAAACATAAGTGTGAAGATGTTTGTTACAATAGAAACTTATGGTGGAAAGTTAAATTGTTAATCATCATTATTTTTAGGTTTACTGTATGAGCAATTTGCTTTCCCTCACTATAATAGGAGGGGAAATACAACATAGTAAATTAGTAGGCTATGTAATGAAAATACTCAAGTAAAAATCCAAATACATGAGAATTTTACCTACTTGAGTAAATGTACTTAGTTACTTACCACTTCTACACATTGGCATATTTAGATATTCTTTGTGTGACTAAATGTTAAAGAATAAAATTTCATTTTGAAGTTTTTTGAAATGGATTAAATGTCAAAGATAAATGTGAGATAAATACATGATTAGAGAATATAAAATGTCAAATGTTGTTATAATAATAAAAACCTCCATATATGAGAACCTGTTTTTTCTCTCACTGCTGGTCTGGCACTGCTCTGCAGACAAACACTGGGCAGTGAAAACATTCTGTTGATACTTTCTGTTTAGACAGCAAATAGATTTGCTTGGTTCAAAGTTAATTAACAGTCAAAAAAGGTTCAGTATATTAAGCCTTATTTTTGTTGCATTAAAATACCAACTTTTTTTTACTATTAATTAAAAGTAAGCCATGACAGTGATTTCTCAGTATGACAAAAATATGATTGAGAAAAATCTGACTGACTGACTGATCTGACTGTTTTTATTTATAATTTTTTTATTTTTATATGCCCGACTCATGATTCATAATTAGGGTGCAGAAATGTCATCCAGTGCGATTAAGGAAAATCTAATGACTAATGAGACCACTGAGTTCCTCTGGAACTTGGTACTGCCTCACACACCAGTGGTGCAGAAACCTATGGATAAGTTGGACTGCAATCAGTTCCCTCAAGCAGAGGGCAAGTATTAGCTTATTGTTAGTATTGAGAGAGATCATTCTAGATTTCTATAGTTAGGAGTGGATTTATGGGTTCATGATGGTCTAAACACATCTAACCTATGGTCTCATTAGCAAGTCGCATGGCTGTTTTTAAAAGGCATTAAATGAAATCCTCTCTCTGCCTTGGGTCTACTCAGAAGCACCTGCTCACTCTTTAATGTTATTTGGTTAAGATGTAACATAATATAATAAACACAAGTGCTCTCCATCCTATTTATCCAAAGCTTGAGTCCAGTTGCTGTTTGAACTACATGGAATCACACTGACACACATGGAAAAGTAGTGCAAGCCTTTACTCATGGGCATTATGACTGCATTTATTCACAACATTCAAGTGTACAGCACTCGATTAAGACTCAGATTAAACGTAAACAAAGGCTGCGCATGAGTAACAAGAGTGATGATGAGGAGCTGTGAAAATAATGGGGGGCTAGGCTGTAAGCTTTTTTTGAAGTGCATCCGTTATTGTCAAATATATAGCAGAAGTGAGTTCAAGATTTATGACCACTGGGCTTCTGGAGAATTAGTGTCTGCATAGTCTCTTTCTTCTTTCTTTCTTAACCATCACCTCATCACACTTAGATAATGTATTGCTTCTTAGGCTCTTGGAGGGAGATCTGAAGCTCTATGGCAGTTGAGTGTTTTACTTGATAGATGAAAACAGCAGATAGATGAACAGTTTTCGTCCTGGTGACCTGGGGGTGTTAGATTTTGAACCTGTACAGTAATAGCAAAATTGCCCATTCAGGTTTGGTCAAGGACCTTTGTCGTCAGTGCACTATCAAACAAAAGAAAAGAAAATGGCACAAAAATGAGCTGATAATAGTATTTAAATGATGCATTTGTGTGGTTTGTGTGAGGATGTGTTGCCCACCTTGACTTGTCAACTAGGTAAAGGTGCTAAATACCCTTGCCCATTGAGCTAGACTGATCACATGGCCTCCACTTCCACACGTCCTCACCTTGAAATACCAAAGAGTTCTATTCTTTCAAGACATTCTGCACACTACAATCAAAACAAAGCTCTCCCCTCTCTCTTTTTCCTCCACCCTTCACCTCACAGCTCCCTTGTCTCTTTCACTTTACCTTATAGGTGTAATTATTATTTTTAAAGTGCAGTCTGAGAGGCCTTCCACATTTGGCACTGCTTTACTAAGTGACACTCAAGGAACCCTAATATAATTTGACTTTTGCTTTATAACCCCTCTAAGAAAACATCAGGAGCCCTTTGTTCCTTCCCTTTCAGGCTGAAGCAAAGAGAGTGGGCAAGAGATAATAAAAAGCAAGATGAGAGGAGAGGGGAGTTAATATTATATTTGTTTTGGAAAATGAGAGGATCATAGTCCTTCTTGACTGCTGCAACAAAACAGAACTCTTTCAAAACTTGTTGTGTCCCTAAATACAACTCATTTGCTCTGTGTCACTTTGTGTGTGTCTTATAACACTTTACCTTCAATGCATACTCCTAGAGTTTTTGCTTGCTTTTGCACTTGTAAGTTGCTTTGGATAAAAGCATCTGCCAAATGGCTAAATGTAAATGTAACTGAAAGAACATATCAATAAAAATAGATGTTAGGAGGAAGATGGAAATGAAAAATGTGGAGTTCTCTATCTACAAACAAATAAGTTAGGCCTGCAAGACTGGAGACAGTACCAGTGTCCATCACATCAGAACAGTACACCTGTGTCATATCTATGTACATTCCTTGTTTATACATTCTTAAGCAACCTAAGTGAAATAAGTTTAAACCAGAGAGTTTCAATTACAAATTTAGCTTGGCCAGATTTTCAAGAATTCAGCTGGGCTTGAAGTTTTTAGCTGCCAGTAAGTAGCAATTGTGAACCAACACAAATGAATGTAAAGAAAAGCGAGTCGTTTGGGCAATAGACTGACAAGAAGTCAGGTGACCAGGTGTGGTCCATTTCTTCATTACTTCAAGACAAATGAAGCAGATAAAAGGTCTGGAGATGAAATCAGGTATTGGCATTTGGCAGCTGTTTAACTGGAGCTACCAATATGGAATCAAAAGAGATCTCAATGAAATGAAGGAGGCCATCATAGGGCTGAATAAAACATTAAATTTATTAGAGAGATGGCAAAAACCTTAAAGGTCACAAAACACAAAGAAAGCCCTGGTGAGCTCAAAAATACAGAAAGGCTTGGAAGACCACGGAAAACCACTAAAGTGAATGATCGTAGAATCCTTTCCTTGGTAAAGAAAAACCTCTTTACAACAATAGTATAAAGTCAAGGATACTACAACTTAAAAGCAATAGACACCTTTATGAGTGATGGGAAGAGAAAGGTATGGTGAAGAAAGAAACAGATCACAAGCCAAAGCATACCACATTATGTGTCAAACATAGGGGTGTTATGGCATGAGTGCCAATGGAACAGGATCACTGGTGTTTATTGTGATGGTGAGGTGTATAGGACGGCACCCTCTGCTCAGATTCAGCCAAGTGCTACAAAACTGATAGGACAGCATTTCACAGTACAAATAGATAATGACCCATAACATATTATGAAAGCAACACAAGCCTTTTTAAAGGCAAAAAAATTGAATATTCTTAAATGGCCAAGTCAGTCACCTGATCTCAGGTCAAGTTTTCAGTTACTAAATACAAAAACTGTGAGATTAGAGACTGGCGGATAATTATTTAGTGACTCAAAGTGTGGTTTCTTTAATAATGGTTTAACCACAGCAGCTTTAAAGCTAGTGGGGACAATGCCAATTGAAAGTGTTAAGTTACCAATATTCAGCATGGTGGGTCCTAGAACTTGCCAAAGATCTTTGTACATTGCATTCGGTAGAGGATCTAATGCGCAAGTTGAAGCTATCACCATTTAGATAATAATTCAAGTGGTCTCAAACTTCATTAAAACTGTTGCTGTCCAACATAATGCCCAACTTGTTCCACTCCAAGAGGAGACGATGAGCCAAAGCTGATTTTGAGCCTGATATCATCTATTTTACTGCAAAAAAGTCAAGAAAGTTTTGAGCTGTGGGAGGAATAAAGAGATTGGCTCTCTCTGGTTGTTCCTTACTCCCTGGATCATCACTATGGCAGTCAGCCTCAACACCTCTACTTAAGCAGGTCTGTGCCACTGTCCCTCTGCCAGATTGTTAACCTTGCAAGCCTTTCCTTGCCTTGCCTGAAATCGAAACCAGAACCTGAACCTTGGACCCAGTAGCTATAAAGAAAATAAATGTAGGGACACACACCAGTAAATCTCAATTTATGAAAATGAGCAAATATGTTTTATGAACTTGTTTCCCATGTGTGCTGTGAACTGCAAACTTTCAATGTTAATAACATGACAAAGGTAAATCTCTAATAAATAATTAAAACTACAGGTTAGAGGTCTGTAACTGAAAGGTGGAACTGATTTTAAAGCCTTTATATCCTGAGCCTGTCTTACCACTGTCTGAAATGTAAGGTTGCCAAATCTATCTATCTGAACTGTTACCTATATATTGTATCTTGATTTGTTGATTATTTTGATAACCTGGATTCTGATCTCGTCTTGCCTCTGCTCTGATCATTATCCGAATTGTTATTGGACCTTGATCTGTTTTTTATTTTTCCTTTTTTTATAACCTGTTACTGTCTTTGTTCACTTCCCTGTTATTATATGTTCATACTCACCTGTCACCCAATATTATATTAATCTCCACAATAGTAACCGTGACTCACCGAGAAGTGAAACCAATCCTGACCACTGCTCCAGTTCCTGCTTCCTGTATCCTTCAATCAATCATCTTGCCTTTTGAAAAAAAAACAAACAAACAACTTTTTAACCCAGTCTTGCCTGTCAGGCAGTCTTTTAAGCCCAGTCCAGACAAAAATCCTCACATTCAGCTATATAATGAGATCAGACAGGATAGTACTAGTACTACTAGACAGTACAGCAGCAAATACAGCACCACAATACTGTATTGTAATACAATCTGAGTTTCTACCCAGACTGCATGTGGAATACTTTGATTAATAGAATTTCTGGTAAAAATTTAAGCTAAATCATCTCAGACTAGCTTCCTGATGTTATCTGTGTCCAGTTACAATGTGACTGTGCTGGACTTACTATACTGGAAGCTATAATCCTGACCTTACTCTGCTGCTCTGTTGTCTGCACAGTTACAGCTGATAAACAACTCTAGTAAAGCTTTTACTATACATTTTGGATATTGCATATTCATGTACAATGAGCTAATCTCTGTCCACTGCTGCTGTCTCCATGTTTTATGATGATTACAATGCAAGCACAAATCAGCCACACAGTTGCTGGACTGAGCCAGCCACTACCACAAACTCACATCTACTGGATGTCTCTTTCGCCCCCTCTTTCTTTCACCAGATCTCTTGGATGTCTAATTTTTTCACATTGAACCATCAACCCATTTCAGCAGAAGCCTTCCTGATTGGCCACTCTGGCTCTGATTTTAACACTACAACTGTATCATGTTGACCAAACCTCCTCAAGGACCTCTACCTTGTTTATTTTCCAGCTATCCCTAACACCTGGGTTAGATGCGTTGTGTTGATGTCAATGAGAAACTGGAAGATAGGATATGAGAGCAGAGGTTGTCAGAGGTGTGACTATTACATCTCCCCACACCTGAAAACAAAAACAATCTGGAGGATATGTTTGTGGTCTGTCTCCAACTTTCCACTGAATAAATGAGTGGAAAAGACAAAAGGACCTGGTCTCTTTCTAAACATAAAAATTGAAAACAACAAATTCTGAAAAGACTTATATACCGCTTTGGGTGCAATATTTGGGTTTTCTTGTTTTGTCATTTCATTTTTTTTTTTTTTTTGCATGGTTTATTTTCCTTTATAACAGAAGTAATGGCAAATAACAATTTACACTAAAAGTGGCTACAATTTTAGCAATATTTATCTTTAATTACATGCTTTGCTATAATACAACATTTTGTCTTACACATCCCCATTTAGGCCTTAAGCAACAGCCTAGGGGAGTCATTAAAGAAAACAATGCAATATAGTTTCAGCAAGAATCGTTTCCTACTATTGTCAAACAGTAGCCTTTCAACTGTGCAAAAAAAAGGACAGCTGTATTTAGGCAGTATCACACTAACCGTAGGAAAGCAGTGTCTGCTATTCCCATGTTAACAATGTAGTCTAATGATAAAGCTTTAAGGACCAATCCATCTGTCTGAGGCTTGCATGTGAGCCATGTTGCACAGATTGGGTGACTAGACTTAGCTTTGTTGTCAGAGCCAGACAGCCAGACTCTGTACTGTAGGCATTTCATCCTTTCAGATGGCTTCAGTTACAATGGCACTTCTCTCAACCTCTGCCTGCTGTAAACTAGCGCCCATGGCACGTCACTCATTGGGGGTTTGTTGTCCACAGCCAAAACCTTAACTACCCCCCGAGCTGCAGCAGGACCACTCCCCACCATCAACACACACTAACACATGACCCACAGCCTCTGGCTGACTGCTGACAAAAACTGAGAGTCAACATAATGGTTTGTTTGCCCTAGGGCTCTTTCACTTGGTTTATTCCATGTGAGTCACAACATTTTGACAGTTTAACATGTTGTGTGGAACAGATCTTTTCACAGATCTGTCCTCAGAGCACCAGGTCTGGTCTGGCCATAACCTATTAGCACAGTCTCCTGTCTATCTAACACTTAATATACTGGCATCCTTATTAGACATATGGTTCCATATGGTAAATTACATCATTTTGTAAAGGACATGACCTATTACAAAAAATGCTTTTAAGTCTTGATTTTGTTTGAGTTTTATCTATCTCTGAGATTGTGTGTGTTTCTATCACACCAGATAAACAGACAAGTCATCAAGGCTGGACTAGTATTTGATTAGAAACACAAACAGCACATATGTATGTACACACCCTGTGCTTTTCTTCATACCTACCATTCAAAAAATGGTGGTATGTGACAACGTGTCAAAACGTGTGGTGTGTCGGCTCAGGGAATTAAATTGAGCTTTTAGGCTCAGAGAACAAGAACGGTGATACATCTGTGATTGTCATGATCAGAGTCAAGCTGCTTATAGCCTCACACAGAGATACAAAATTTTGTACAGTATATTTATATAGCACCAAATCACAACAAAAAAAAAACTCTAGGAACCACAAGCAGACCTGCACCCTGAAAGCCCTGAAGATTTGGTACTATATTGGTACTATATGGGGTCTTCCAGATATCATGGAGCTTGATAATTAAGTGCTTTGAATGTAAGTAGTAAGATTTCAAATTCTAGTGTGGATTTTAGAGGGAGAACCAATGGAGAGGAGGTAATGTATATGATCTGTTTTGCTTATTCCAGTCAAAATGTGGATTAAATGGAGTGAATTAGTAGGGAATTACAGTAGTCCAATCCAAAAGTAACAAATGCATAATTTTATAACTCATTGATAATTCTTAGATTCCTCACAGTAGTGACTGAGGCCAAAGTTATGTCATCTATAGTAACTCTCTAACTCTATTGGATATCATATTTCTAAGGTTTTTGGGCCCAAGCAAACTTCTGATGAGTTGGATACTACAGCACATGCAGCAAAGAGATAAGAGATAACCGTTAGTGAGTTTCACCAGTGGTGTGTGATGTACTCTAATGTACTCCTGTGCAGGTGGTCACATAATTGCAGGCCAAGTAAGACTGAGGTGAAAATAACCTAGAGCTGTTGTACATCCATCCATGCCAGTTGCAGGGATGCTCTGATAAGTTTTTTCCCTAATGCTTATGATATGATTTGTAAAGAGTGCTGAGAGTTAAGGTAATCCTAGGCTCAACAAAGCTATGTCTCTTTGTCAGCCTGGATACAGTGCTGAGAAGAAACCTAGGGCTGTTCTTATTAAACTGTCTTCCCAGGCTAGGCAAATAAATCCTTTAGGAGAACGACACCTTCTTTCCAGCCACACAGCTAGCCTGCTCTGATTTACTGTGTTCTTTTTTTTTTTTTAGGGGCAACAGTATTGAGTATTGTACATAGTGAGACTGCAACATTACCAACTAAATATTCAACTTTTATTGAAGTAAAGTTAAGATGGCTGTCCTCCTTTGTGCTGGTACATAGCACTGAAGTAAAAAATGAAGGAACATTTCAGCCTTTTTAGATAAACATTTACTGTAGTGAAATTTCTTCGTGATGGCTATAATTAAGCAATATTACACTAGAAGGAGTGCTCTTTATCAGCATGGCTGTGATGCGGTCGTATCACCATGCTTGGATGCACAACCACAAGTGTAATATTGCCTTTATTCACCAGTTCTACAAATTATATTTAATAGTGGACAGTAATAACCTAAACAAGATCATGGTTTGCTTTTTTATTGAATTGGTTAGATAGATAAGCTAGCACAGATTCCTCTGTGCTAGCTTATCTATGCTAGCTAGCTTATCTATGCTAGCTAGCTTCACATTACAACAAGCTACAGTTCACTACTGATTCATGCGGTGGCATGTGTGAATCTAACAAGTTAACAGCTTTACAATATGCTGGAAAAACATCCACCTTTATAGATGTAGCATTGTAGAGATCAGCATATGCATCATGTGTCCCCCCACACACATTGTGTGTTTCCCTGTGCTGTTATACTCTATATCAGAACTCATGGAATGCCACTTGTCCAATTAAAATTGCTTGGTCGGAACTAACTGTTGTATAAGGTACATACAGTATAGTACAGTAAATTCAAATGTTATTAAAAAATGACAGATAAAAGAGGGTTTGGGGAAAATACTATTAAATGTTAAATTTTATTGTTGTATGTCAGAACGAGATTGAGGGTGCAAATAAAACAGTGAGTGGGTTAGGGTTACTAAAATATGCCATATTTCTGGATAATATAGTGGCAAGCTCTAAAATGGGTTGCATGTGATCTCTTTAAATCGATTTCCAATTGTCTATATAGATCACTGTTGTTTGAGGGATACTACAGGTAGTAGTAGGTAGTTAAATTATGACACGCCATCACTGGTCAGATCGGAAAAGGTTCCAGAGAAAACTATGGAGTCTGAATTGGTTTGGCACAGTTTCCAAACAATTCAACATTAATTGTAGTGATTTGTAAATGGTAAATGGTGTAATCAGGCGCCATTGACTCCTTCGTCAGTTATAATCTTACTGTATTTAGGCTTATCTTTAGCCATACAATTAAGTACAATTCAGGATTGTTTGCTCTTGTCCCCAGGAGAACATGAGAAAAACTCCTTCATAATGCTAGTTCTACTAATACTTCCATAAAACTCAACAAGGATTAAGAAGAGGGTACAGCAATAGTTTCAAAAAAATAAAATTTTTAAATGGTGTTCTCAAGCCAGGCAGGAGCATTCCATGTTCACTTTTCATTGCCATTCCTCTGTTTCCAGAGGTCCTGTAATTGAGAAATAGAGCTCAAGGTAACATGCCCTAAAGAACTTTGCCTACAGACATGAGGTAATGGGGGAGGTAATTAGAGTGTTCAGACTGTGGAGATCTGTGGAAGGGGAAGCTCCTTGTCTGAAGCCTCATTTGTCTGCAGTACAGTCTCCCTATGGTCAAAGCCAGTTAACCCAGAATGAGAAAAACAGAACAGCATCATTGGCTGGCTCCTACATAAAGCCACAGTGATGGACTGATTCACCACATGAAAGGCTGGGCAAAGGAAGGATAGCAGAACACCAGGGAAAAAGAAGCAAGAGGCACAGAAAGCACCCATTCAAGAAAAGGATGAGAAAGCTCGGTACCCCTCTTACCCAAATGGGTGGTGTTTGACCTAGGCTTATGTTGCCTGCACAATTCTGACATCTGTAATTCTCACTGTGTAAAATTGATATATATAGTTAGAAGGGGTAGGACATATCACACTGAGCTCCATTCAGCACACTGGCCCTAATGCTATAAATTTAAAGCAGTACATCAGAATGGCTGCAGGATGTTGTAATGTGAGATGGAGATATTTGGTCTTAATGGTTTCTAAAATGCATCAGGGGATCACTGTAGTAACCTCTGTGACATGTTGCTAGACCTGAGACATGCAACTACAGGGATCCAACTACAGGGATCTGTAGTTGAGTTGAGTATTATATGTGAATAAATTTACATGAAACATCTTACTAACTTTGGCAAATCTTATTTTTCAGTGACTGCTTACTTTAAGCCCTGAAGGTCCTGAGTCTGAGCTAAAGGTTTGTCTTGATTATTTACATCATATTATTGTTTGACTTTAGTTTTTTTTTTTTTTTCAATTGAATTGAATGATTTGCCTGCTGTCTATGCACCAAATCCTGCCCATAAAGCTGCTAGCAGAGAGGGACATATAGTATTGTTTAAAATAATAGCAATACAGTGTGACTAACCAGTACAATGTGACTAACCAGAATAATCCAGGTTTTTAGTATATTTTTTATCGCTACATGGAATTTCACAAGTTACCAGTAGGTGCAGTAGATTCTCAGAAAACAAACAAGACCCAGCATTCATGACATGCACGCTCTTAAGGCTGTGCAATTGGGCAATTAGTTGAAAGGGGTGTGTTAAAATAAAATAGCAGTGTCTGCCGTTGACTGTACAAACTCAAAACTATTTTGTACAAACGTTTTTGTTTCTAGGATTTAGCAATCCTGTCACTAAACTAAACTAACATTTAGTTGTATGTTGTATTTCAGCTGTTATTCCACTTCATGATTCTTTAACAACATTCCACAATTCATTTACATTTCTTGGTTTTGCTTCAGAAACAGCATTTTTGATATCACTCCACAAGTTCTCCATTGGATTAAGGTCCGGGGATTGGGCTGGCCACTCCATAACATTAATTTTTTTGTTTTGGAACCAAGTCTTTGCTCATTTACTAGTTTGTTTGGGGTCATTGTCTTGTTGAAACAACCATTTCAAGGGCATGTTCTCTTCAGCATAAGGCAACATGACCTCTTCAAGTATTTTGACATATGCAAACTGATCCATGATCCCTGGTATGCGATAAATAGGCCCAACACCATAGTAGGAGAAACATGCCCACATCATGATGCCTGCACCACCATACTTCACTGTCTTCACTGTGTACTGTGGCCTGAATTCAGAGTTTGGGGTTCGTCTCACAAACTGTCTGTGGCCCTTGGACCCAAAAAGAACAATTTTACT